>SJYH01007604.1:5134-23515 GCA_006408735.1 Sylvicapra grimmia | reverse complement strand
TTCATACCGTTGTTGTAAGTTTTAGTTTGTAAGATACCGATCTTACACTGCGATTTCAGCCGTGGCCAGCAGTGTTCTTCCTCTTGAGTAGTGACAGCTGGTTGGGTGGATGATTACTGGTTCTTTTCTTTGTCATCTCCTCAGAGTTCCATTTGTTTGTTGTTGTTGGTCCGTACCTGCCCGAAACTTAACATCTGTAGGTGAAAAGATGTGTAACATTTACTTGTGGAAATGGTTTCACCAAAGCTTCCCCGGAAGTCAGTGTTTGGAGAACGGACGACAATTTGTCTCAGTCTCTGTTCTTGAGAATTTCTAAATGTGTCAACAGCTCTACGCCAGCTGGGCATAATGCAGCATACTCTGTGTGTGTGTCTTCTATTTAATTTTCCGTTCTCACCGTCGGCTGCACTGATTCCATTTAAACTAAAATCCTCCATAGTCTGTATCATAGTGTATCAGGCTAAACGGCTTAATTAATCAGTTCCATGCCTTGACAGTCTGCGTAAACTGTCGATATTGGCCCGTTTTATTTAAATTGTGTCTTTCTCGTGTAACTAGCTGCCTGAAGTCGGTTGCTGACCTCACTTGGTGCTCAGCAGGGTGGGGCCTCATGCTTCCCTCCTGTCCCCTGAAGCCCTGCACAACCTCTCTGCACAGTCAGGCTCTCAGGAAGTGTTTGCTGGGTGAATGAAGGAGCAGATGGATGAGTGTGAATGCCACCTTATTGGGTCCTCCTTAATCTCAAGATTGGCTGTGCGTTGAAGCCGCTGTGACTGCACTGATGAGCCTGAAGTCCCCTCTTGAGGCCAGGCATCGGATAGGCCCTTTCTCTCGTCGTGGTGAACGTTGACAGCAGTCTGAGGGGCAGGGACTGTCGGCCTTGTTTCCCTTCTGAGGACGTCAGCCACGCTGACAGGTTAGTCAGCTCACCCTGAAGCCCGTGCTGTGATCTGGGAAGCCCCAAGGTTTTGCTGTTTCTGTGGCTACGCGATTGGAAACTCACTGAAAGTCAGCCTGGTAGCACCGTTACCTTCACTCTTGAGGGATTAGCCTTGTATTTTGAAGCTCCTCCAGAAAGAAGGTGGGGTCACTGTTTGAACTCCCTTTCTCCCCACAAACACACGCCAGCTAAAGCCGTGGCGGTGTTGTGGAAACTGCCCTTTGCCCTGTGTTCCCCAGGGCTGCCCGCGTCTGCGCTGTAACTGTCGGGCGCCTCACTGGGGAGCGGCTCCCAGTGGCCAGCGGCCACGTGCTGGTTTTCCTCCACCTCCTGCCCAGATGAGCAAAGCTCCGCCTGCCTCCTGGAAGCAGAGTGGGCAGGGGCGCCCCAGACCCTGTGGCCTCCGGCTCAGCACACCCCCAGGTTTGTCCCATAAGCAGCTGAGTTCAGACGCCCGCTGCCTTCCAGGTTAATATGACGTTAATGTGATGTTACGTTTCACAGTTGTTCTGCCCTTACAGACAAGTGTAGATTGTAAGTCAGGTCCTTCCTTCACAAGGTTAGAAGAAGGTTGGTAATCAGAATTTAGCTTGTTACAACACAATAGTGTTACTAGAATTTGACTTATGTTTTTAAAAATAGCATTCACTGTCTGGGAGGCAGTTGTGCTCTGCTTTATATTCCAGAAGTATTGAAGGAAAGAATAAAGCGGTAGGAATCCTCTGGGTAGCAGCTGTTAAGTCTCAGTGATTGTTCCTGATCCAGGGCAGCCAGTGGCTGGGCAGTGTTGGAGCCAGAGCAGCTGCGAGGCACGGGGGCTGGATGGGCGCAGCAGAGGCTCGCAGGTGTCTCTGGGTTCAGTCTTTGAGGAAGGGTGGGGTGTGGAGGTCTGCGTACAGCAGTGAGGTTGTGAGCTCGAGTTATTTCACCATTGCCAGACTACCCAAAGAGAAGAATGGCTGAATAAGTAAGTCCCAGATATGAAGATCTGACGGTTGTCTTGTGAGAGACATCTCACTGCTTTGCTGCCACTGAGAATATTTATTTTTGAAACTTCTGCCTGTGTTGCTTTCACCCCTCCTGCACTTTCAGGCAACAGGTTCAAGAAGACTGGGCCAGGGGTAGCGGTTCCATCTCGCTTTATTTGAAACTAGCTGGGTTTTCTGCCTGTTTCCCGCTTTGTTCATACGTCGTGTGCTCACTGAGTGTCCTGGTCTGTGTCAGTCCCAGTGCTGTTCTGGATTCAGATATGACCAGAGGCCCTCACAGTCTTACCCTGGAGCTCAGAGTCTAGTGAGGCTACAGCCTCATCAAACACACCAAAACAAAATAGCTTTACGGATGGGTGGTGTAATGAACACCAGGCATAGTGGCATTTTGTGTATTTCTTTGTATATGGTGATGTCTTTAGAAAACAGAAGTGCCTTCCGGCCAGAAAGGAGGAAGCAGCTATAATAAGCATGGAGTCTGTGGCTGAACTTCAGTTATTTGAACGAGGCGGCAGTGTATTCTCTGATGTGCTGGGGAGACGTGTGTGCACGTGATGACTTACCGAAGGCTTTTCTTCCAGAGCTCTTCGACATCTGTCTCGCCCGAGCAAAGGAGCGGTGGCGGTCCTTTAGCACGGGAGGCTCCGAAGCAGAGACCGAAGGTGTGTGTGGCGGCAACACCAGTGGGTTCTTTCGGTCAGCTATACAAGTTGTAAATATTATGCACATCATTATTACATAACAAGGAAAACTTCCTTAACTGAAATAGTGGTTGGTGCAAATTTATGAAAGCTTCATGGGAAAAGGGATTAAAAAAATTTTTTTGGCTGTGCAGTATGGCACACGGGATCTTAGTTCCCTGACTAGGGCTTGAACCTGGGCTTAAGCTCCTGAGTCCTAACCAGTAGACCACCAGGGAATTCCCAAAAAGGGATTTTTTTTTTTTTTTTTTTNGTGTAACTAGCTGCCTGAAGTCGGTTGCTGACCTCACTTGGTGCTCAGCAGGGTGGGGCCTCATGCTTCCCTCCTGTCCCCTGAAGCCCTGCACAACCTCTCTGCACAGTCAGGCTCTCAGGAAGTGTTTGCTGGGTGAATGAAGGAGCAGATGGATGAGTGTGAATGCCACCTTATTGGGTCCTCCTTAATCTCAAGATTGGCTGTGCGTTGAAGCCGCTGTGACTGCACTGATGAGCCTGAAGTCCCCTCTTGAGGCCAGGCATCGGATAGGCCCTTTCTCTCGTCGTGGTGAACGTTGACAGCAGTCTGAGGGGCAGGGACTGTCGGCCTTGTTTCCCTTCTGAGGACGTCAGCCACGCTGACAGGTTAGTCAGCTCACCCTGAAGCCCGTGCTGTGATCTGGGAAGCCCCAAGGTTTTGCTGTTTCTGTGGCTACGCGATTGGAAACTCACTGAAAGTCAGCCTGGTAGCACCGTTACCTTCACTCTTGAGGGATTAGCCTTGTATTTTGAAGCTCCTCCAGAAAGAAGGTGGGGTCACTGTTTGAACTCCCTTTCTCCCCACAAACACACGCCAGCTAAAGCCGTGGCGGTGTTGTGGAAACTGCCCTTTGCCCTGTGTTCCCCAGGGCTGCCCGCGTCTGCGCTGTAACTGTCGGGCGCCTCACTGGGGAGCGGCTCCCAGTGGCCAGCGGCCACGTGCTGGTTTTCCTCCACCTCCTGCCCAGATGAGCAAAGCTCCGCCTGCCTCCTGGAAGCAGAGTGGGCAGGGGCGCCCCAGACCCTGTGGCCTCCGGCTCAGCACACCCCCAGGTTTGTCCCATAAGCAGCTGAGTTCAGACGCCCGCTGCCTTCCAGGTTAATATGACGTTAATGTGATGTTACGTTTCACAGTTGTTCTGCCCTTACAGACAAGTGTAGATTGTAAGTCAGGTCCTTCCTTCACAAGGTTAGAAGAAGGTTGGTAATCAGAATTTAGCTTGTTACAACACAATAGTGTTACTAGAATTTGACTTATGTTTTTAAAAATAGCATTCACTGTCTGGGAGGCAGTTGTGCTCTGCTTTATATTCCAGAAGTATTGAAGGAAAGAATAAAGCGGTAGGAATCCTCTGGGTAGCAGCTGTTAAGTCTCAGTGATTGTTCCTGATCCAGGGCAGCCAGTGGCTGGGCAGTGTTGGAGCCAGAGCAGCTGCGAGGCACGGGGGCTGGATGGGCGCAGCAGAGGCTCGCAGGTGTCTCTGGGTTCAGTCTTTGAGGAAGGGTGGGGTGTGGAGGTCTGCGTACAGCAGTGAGGTTGTGAGCTCGAGTTATTTCACCATTGCCAGACTACCCAAAGAGAAGAATGGCTGAATAAGTAAGTCCCAGATATGAAGATCTGACGGTTGTCTTGTGAGAGACATCTCACTGCTTTGCTGCCACTGAGAATATTTATTTTTGAAACTTCTGCCTGTGTTGCTTTCACCCCTCCTGCACTTTCAGGCAACAGGTTCAAGAAGACTGGGCCAGGGGTAGCGGTTCCATCTCGCTTTATTTGAAACTAGCTGGGTTTTCTGCCTGTTTCCCGCTTTGTTCATACGTCGTGTGCTCACTGAGTGTCCTGGTCTGTGTCAGTCCCAGTGCTGTTCTGGATTCAGATATGACCAGAGGCCCTCACAGTCTTACCCTGGAGCTCAGAGTCTAGTGAGGCTACAGCCTCATCAAACACACCAAAACAAAATAGCTTTACGGATGGGTGGTGTAATGAACACCAGGCATAGTGGCATTTTGTGTATTTCTTTGTATATGGTGATGTCTTTAGAAAACAGAAGTGCCTTCCGGCCAGAAAGGAGGAAGCAGCTATAATAAGCATGGAGTCTGTGGCTGAACTTCAGTTATTTGAACGAGGCGGCAGTGTATTCTCTGATGTGCTGGGGAGACGTGTGTGCACGTGATGACTTACCGAAGGCTTTTCTTCCAGAGCTCTTCGACATCTGTCTCGCCCGAGCAAAGGAGCGGTGGCGGTCCTTTAGCACGGGAGGCTCCGAAGCAGAGACCGAAGGTGTGTGTGGCGGCAACACCAGTGGGTTCTTTCGGTCAGCTATACAAGTTGTAAATATTATGCACATCATTATTACATAACAAGGAAAACTTCCTTAACTGAAATAGTGGTTGGTGCAAATTTATGAAAGCTTCATGGGAAAAGGGATTAAAAAAATTTTTTTGGCTGTGCAGTATGGCACACGGGATCTTAGTTCCCTGACTAGGGCTTGAACCTGGGCTTAAGCGCCTGAGTCCTAACCAGTAGACCACCAGGGAATTCCCAAAAAGGGATTTTTTTTTTTTTTTTTTTAAGATCAAATGAGTTAAAGAAGAAAAAGCTTTTATAAGACAGATGATACCAGTTCCTGAGAGTCGTCTGTGTCCAGCTGTGCTGGAGGGCTGGTCATCATGTGTGGCTTCCTTTGTTCACTGATGGACAGTAGCCTGGCCCCCAGGGGGGCTCAAGTGCCGGTTCATAGAGGAGAGTTGGAGCGCCTTCCAAAGGGAGGGGAACACTGCTTGTTCCTAGGTTATGCTTTCAGAGTTTTCCACAGCACACAAATGATTGTGTTTTCTTCTGTTGGTTAAGTAGTATCTTTTCTGCTGATCTTTTTTTTATACCATGTGGTATTGGAATTTTAAAAATATAGAGCAAGTTATCCATAGTTACTTGTTAGAAATAACACACAGTAACATTACGCTGCAGTAACTCCCATGTATTCTATGTTTATAGCAGCGATGTTCTAACCAGTTTCAAATGATTTTTCAAATGGTCTCAAATGACTTTTCAAATGGTTTCAAATGATTTTTCTGATGTTATCCATGTCTGGAATTCATTTGTGTTTATTCCCTTACTTGTCCTTAATTCCAACTATCAACAATTGTTGATGATTTCAGACCCTAGGAAATCTCTGATGCTGATCTAGCCTTAGACGGTACTGTGAGATTTTCGCTCTTAGAGTAAAGAGCTCTGCACGCCATTGGTGCTGCAGGTTCAGGCTGTGATTAGGTCCACATGGGCCTGAAGACTGCCCCTTCCTTGTTTGATTCTCCTAAGAGTTTGAAGCCTTGCGGTCACTGCACAGACTTGCCTCTGAGAGGTGTGATGACTCCTGGTCTTTTGACAGATGCTGGTTTTTCAGCAGCAGACAGAGAAGCCAGTCTGGAGCTGATTAAACTGGACATCTCCAGAACATTCCCCAGTCTCTGCATTTTCCAGCAAGTAGGTGGTGGTGATCTGTTGCTTTAAGTAACATTTTGTCTAAAATGCCAAATTGCATGTATTTGTGATCAGGTTTGAAAAATACTGGGGATTTTTGTTGGGAGGGTGGGTATTTTGCTAATACTTTCAGACTTATAAAAATAAGGGTAACTAATGATGGACAGGGAAGCCTGGCGTGCTGCAATCCATGGGGTTGCAAAGAGTCAGACACGACTGCGTGACTGAAGTGAACTGAACTGATTCCTTTCCGACAGAGAGTTAATATGACTTCAGAATACCCAGTCTGATAGTATCGTGCCTGTGTTTCTAGCATCATGCTTTGTACACACTAGGTAACCAGTAAAGGATAGTGGAGTAAACGACAGCAGATGAGTCAGGGACCTGCACCTGCTGTGCCGAAACATCATAAACACAGACAGTGACAGCGGGGGGCAAGAGGGCAGAAAGGATCATCGGGATGAGGGTCCGGCGGGAGGCAGAGGCAGACTGACCACAGGCACGCACCTGCTCTGGAGAGCCTGGGCACCCGCGCACCTTGAACTTGAAGGGGCAATGCAGTCATCCGGCAGCAGCAGGATTAAGGGTGTTGTTCCAGTGTGGCGCTCACACCGGCCCCCCGGCTTGCTTCAGAGTGGCTTTGTGGGTCGAGTGCGCAGCTGTGGCCGATGGTTCACTTGTCCAGTGCCGTGGCAGTGCCGAGCTGCCGTGTGACGCTTGGCAGCTAGTTCTGCGGTGCATCGCCGCGTGCCTGGCGGCGGGCCCTGTGCTCACTGACATGGCTCACACCTGTCTCGTGTGTTGGTCCTTGTAGGGTGGCCCGTACCACGACATGCTGCACAGCGTTTTGGGCGCGTACACTTGTTACCGACCGGATGTGGGTTATGTAAGTGAACCTTTCCGAGATTTTCTGACATTCTCCTCTAGAAAGAAAGTCACGCTCTCCACCATCTAACTGTAGCTGCAGGTGGTGGGTCACGTGCCCCCATTTTTGTGAGCTATGAAAAGGCTCACAGTCAGTGACTCGCCTCAGTTTCCTCGTAGGGAAACTGAGCTGCCCTGGATGCTCTGTGGCATCGATCATTTTTTTTTTTTTAAAGCCTGATGTACGAGCCTAGTCACTCAGTTGAGTCCGACTCTTGTTGCGACCCCGTGGACTATAGCCCTCCGGGCTCCGCTAGGTCTGTGAGATTTACCTGGCAAGAATACTGGAGTACGTGGCCATTTCCTTCTCTATAGATCACGTTTTAATAGGGTTTGATTTTCATTTTTTGCATGGGATTTTTTTTTCCCCAGCATTAAATCAAAAAAGCTTTTTAGTTGTAACTGTGTTTAAAGCTATGCTGCTGAGGTTTCTGCAGCTTAGCGGATGTGTGCCTGCCTGGCTTTAGAGCAACATGTTCCCTTAGGTGTGCGTTTCCATGGTGCCCGGACGCTGCACCTTCTCGACGGCAGCAAGCCTGTCAGGTGCAGGAGGAGGGTTTGGGAATGAAGGAGTGCAGACAGGTGCTAACATGGCAGGGCGGCGACTCTACGTCAGGATGGACAGGGCCCTCGAGGCTGTGAGGTCTAGCCTGCGGGGGTGGCAGCGGGTGGAGGCAGCGTGGGCCCTTCCAGCGCGAGGGCATGGGGGCTACTCTGACCGCGGTGGCTGCCAGTGGTTTGACCACCCTCTCTCCTCCCCTCAGGTTCAGGGCATGTCCTTCATAGCGGCCGTGTTGATCTTGAACTTGGACACTGCAGATGCCTTCATTGCTTTTTCTAATCTTTTGAATAAACCCTGTCAAATGGCGTTTTTCCGAGTGGACCACGGCCTTGTAAGTATCCCTGTGTGCGTGTGGGTCCCTGGGTGCCGTGTCTGCGCAGAGCAAGAGCAGCCGGGCCCTTCTGTTCGGCAGGAAGTTTCCCTTTTTCCCTCCCCGGGGTTACTTGCAGTAAGTAGCGCGGTACAGCGTGGAGGATTACCAGGGTGCTGTGTTGACCCTGAAAAACGGGCGGCTAATAGCCATACGTATGAATTTTGAAATGCATTTTTCCAGCAAGTGTTTCTGAGAATAAACCCTTGACATGAGAGGGGAGGGCTGCCCCCCGCACGAACGTCCTCGCTTTGTGTCAGAGCAGGCGCTCGGCCCAGTCCCCCGACATGGAGGTCCATGGGGGAGGCTGGTGCCCTGCAGCTGTTTCAGCGCTGTGCCCCGGTCAGTGCGTCGCGCTTTCGCGCAGACCCCGTAGGAAGTTGAAGAGCCCGTGCCGGTGAGACGCGGGCTGGGGCGGTTCCCTGTCCCTTCCATGTTTTCTCCCGAGCTGTCTCCTGGGTTGCACGTGAAGAGGCGTGCGGTTGCCCTTGCCCAAGTGTTGGTATCAGACCCCCTCTGGGAAGGCCAGGGGTCAGCATGGAGGCCGCGTGTTTCCTCAGATCATCCTTAGATGGCGCATTCCTTTCTGGTTCTTGGAGGAGAATGAGCCGTCAGGGGTCAGCCTTTGCCATGGGCCAGTGCGTGAGTTCGAGGCCGCACCTTGCACGCACACGATGCGCCCTCGTTAGGCAAGTCACGCACCTGCTCTGCAGAAGGAGAGGGCACCCCCTCCAGTGTTCTTGCCTGGAGAATCCCATGGACAGAGGAACGTGATGATTTACCGTCCATGGGGTCACAAAGTCGGACACGACTGAGTGACTGGGTTTCAGTTCTCTTATCTACAGGTTGAAGAAATGATGAGGTGTGGTCAGTTACAGTGACATTACGGGGAGGTTAGAGATTGTGCCTGTTTAGAAATTGCCTGCTCAGTGCCTGGTTTAGGGTTACCAGTAAAGATATGTGAGCAGTTTACATATGAAGATGATTGTTGGATTCTAGGGGCGTTAAGTATTCTGACTTTCCCTGTAGATTGGAAACGTGTGCTGCTAACGTATTTATTAGTGTATTTCACATTTTCTCCCCAGATGTTGACGTACTTTGCTGCATTTGAGGTATTCTTTGAAGAAAATTTGCCGAAATTATTTGCTCATTTCAAGAAAAACAACTTAACTCCAGACATCTACCTAATTGATTGGTAAGACTGCATTTTTATGCATTTTGAGAGTGTTTTCTCATGTCTGTGCCCCCATCTTTCATTCCTCACTGCCGGCTTCTTTCAGGGCCCAGCTGGCCCCCCACCTCCTGCTTTACAGTCTCCCTTCTGTCCCGAGCCCGAGACACCCTGTGTTCACAGTCCGGGCTGCCAGTCATCAGCTCGGCTGATCCTTTCTTGATGCCACGTGACTCTCACCGCTCCTCGGAACTCCCTCCAGGGGAGGAAGGTGCCTTGGACCTCTGTGTTTCCGAGATACCGTTTATCCGTTCTTCCCCGAGACATAGCTCAGCCCCTGGCCTGTGCGGGCTCTCCGCTGGGATCAGGGGCAGACTCAGCGCTTTACGTCCGGAGCTCCCACCTGGAGGAGCGCCTGCTCCTGGACCCGGGGCCGTGCAGCCTGTGGGGGCGTCAGGGCCCATGGGGACGACCCAGAGCTGGAGTCGAGGCCTGCCGTGAGCATGCGTGCTCCAGGATCAGCAAGCCGCGGCTGGCGGGGTAGGACATGGGAGCCTCCCACAAAGGGCCAGGGCGGCAGGTGCGAGCTCCAACGGCTGAGCCAGGGGTCGTGGATGCCAAGCTGAGGGGCCCAGGCAGGAGTCCAAGGGCCAGAGGGAGAGGCTGGCGGCTTCCGCTTGGGGTTAGGATGGCAGCGGGTTCTGCCCAGAAGTGAGTTTCCGGTTGCTTGGGAGGCAGGGGAACTGGGAGGCAGAGACAGTGAAGGGGAAAGACCGGGGCTTGAGCTGAGGCTGCAGAAGTGGGTGGAGGGCTTGGGGGGCGGGGGTGCGCGCTGGCTGGAGGCTAGGGCCCTGGGGTGTCCTGTGGCCGTGAGGGGTGCTGCCGGTGCCGTCAGCCATGCCAGGCCGGGTTTGGCAAGATGGCGAGTGGAGCTGGTGTTGGACACGTTGGTTTTAGGGCACCTGTCGGACATTGAAGTGGACGTACAGGGTTCCAGAGAACTCCTGCTGGAGCCTAGACCAGGAAGTCTTCACGCAGGGTGGATTAGTTGCCTGAGGAGAGGCTGGAAAGTCTGGGGTGTCCCCCACCGGGCTCCAGGTGAGGAGGCCAGGGCCTCTTGGGGAACAGGGAGTGGTGTCTCGGGTCCTGGAATCCCGCCTGAGCCCCGGCCGCTCCCGTTATGTCCCTGTGGCCCAAGCACAGCCGGGGAGCCTCCCTGAGCCTGTGGCCTCGTCTCTCCACACAGACGACTGGCCTCTGAGGGCCCTGTACGGGGCATCAGCCTTGCGAAGGCCTCTGCCTCACAGAAGGAGATGTCTCTGGGCCGAGAGGCCATTTGGGTTTTTGCACTGACGTGTGCGGTGAGCCCACAACTGCTGGGAACGCACAGCGGGCTTGGCTTTCCTCTGTGCTCACTTGCTTCAGGAGACAGAGGCTAACCTCTAGAAGGCAAAGGCCAAATGTCTTCTGAAATGAGGCCCCGCCCTTTAACTAAGGCTGATTTGTCTGCTCCCGTGGAAGTGAGCCTGTGGGACGCTTGGCGTTCGTTGCTTCTATCCTGAACCCCGAGGCCGTTCCAACTCTGCTGAAGTCGTGCTGGGGACCAGGGTATGGAGGTTGGGGCTGGTGTCACTGTGGGTCAGTCCAGACGTGAGGCCACGAAGCCGCCATTGGTGGGGGGCTGGGCTGGCCTGTCTGGGAGTGTTTGGGGCCAGGGTTAAAGGTCACCTCCATTTAACCAACAGATGATTTCTCCACACTGTGAACACTCAACTCTTGCGCAGGCTGTCCTGCTGCATGCCTGTTTGTGCTCCTGTGCTGTGAAGTTTGACTGTGAACACTAGCCTCTCAGATGCCCGGGCCTGGAGGGTGTCAGTGGAGTGCCACATGGGACCAGAGTCTTCAGCTTCGATGTGATCTGCTTAGGCCGCCGAGTTAGGTTCTTAGGATTCCAGGCTCACAAGGAACTTTGGAAAACACTGTCCTGGAATAGTATCTCTCAAGCTTGTTTTTGCCCTGACTTGCAAAAATAAATTAATTGTGTGTTGTGACGCAGCGTGTGGCCGTGTGTTTGGAGCAATATAAGATAATGTATATGACAGAAACAATTTTAAGAAACAATACTTACTAGCCTTTACTATGTGTAGAGAGCATGCTGAAGTTTTCTGTTTTGTTTGTTCAAAAAAAAAAAAAAAAAGCTGCTGCTGCTCCGCGCCGACGGTGTTAAAGGGCAGCGGTCAGTGACGGTCACGATGGGCGGCGTGAGGGGTGCTGTACTGCAGGGACGTCTCTGCTTCCTTCCCGGCTGATGGGGAGAGGGACCCAGGCCACGGGGACTCGCGTCTGTTAGCGCTTCTCACAGTATCTCATTCATCCAACCCTTGGAACAGGCCCCGGGAGCGAATCATAAGACGTCTGTTTGACACGTGAAGAAATGGAGGCTCCGCGAGGCAGGGAGACCTGCCCGAGGTTGTTGGCTCGCTGGACGGCAGCACTGGCGTTCGAGCTCAGGGCTGGCTCCAGAACCTGCGTGCTTCCCCTCAGAGTGGGGTTGAGTCTGAGGGATTTCTTAACCAAGGCAGCATACCCTGTGCGGAGGGCCCCAGCGCTGCAGTGATGCACTGATGAGCGTGGGCAGCGAGGGTCGGGCGCGTGGGTGGTGAACGTGGAGCAGAGCGCAGGGTGTCTGGGTGCAGGACTGCTCCGAGGATTCCTCCCCTTAGACCTCTGTGACGCGATGTGCTTGGAGCCTAAGGCCTCGTGGACGCTCGCAGGGCCTGGATGCGGCCTCTGCCAGTGCTGGGGCTTGGCTGCTTCCTAGAATTAGGGCCCCAGGTGCCCTGTCCGTGTTTGCAGTCCCAGCGCAGGGCCGGGCGCACAGGAGGTCGTTAGTGGGTATTTGAGTTGATCTAAGCCCAGGAAACAGCGCAGTGCACATCTGAGCACCTCCGCAGGGGCCCGGGCTCTCAGTTCAATGCTCACGGGCAGGTGGACACTCAGAGCAGGAACAGGGTGGGAAGGAAGCCCAGGGAAAGGTCGGGCACTGCCCAGGACCCGCCCTGGAGGCTGGTGTTTCAGAGACACCGCTGCCCTGTTGCATCTTCACAGCGCCTGGAGCAGGCCCCTTTAGCACAGAGGGAGCCAGCAAGGCCCGTCCCGCAGCGGGCGGTCCAAGTGGCCCTCTCTCGCGGGCTTGGCCTGCTTCTGCTGTGTCCCAGGCCCCGTCTGCTCCCCAGCGGCGGGGCTGCCTCAGGTGCACACGNGGTCGCTACCCCACCCCCCGGCCCCCCGGCCCTCTGCACGGCTGTGGGCCCCCGCAGTTTGGCTGCCGAGTGTCCTGGGTGAGCCGTGTGGGTGCTCACGGGAGACCTGTCTGCCCGCCAGGAGCCATCTAGGACTTGCTCCTTCTTCCATGGCGGGACACTCTCCACCCCCTGGGTTATTGCGTTAGTTTTATAAGACGTGGTCTTGCCCAGTCTGAGAGCCCCTCTTCCAGAACCCCCTCTCTCTCCCCTCCCTACAGTGGTTGGGGCTTCCCTTCATGAGAGCACCCCTGTTTCTCGCTGCCCCCGCAGTAGACCCAGTGCAGTCAGTCTCCTTGGTGACCCCCGTGCCCGGCCCCATGCTGGGCTCGAAGTCCTGGACCCAGGGATGCACCCGCTCCCGAGGGGCCCCTTCCTCGGTTATGAGGTGCACGGAGTCCAGCCTGCGTCTCGCAGGGGTGCCCGCCTCCCCCGCTGTTTGGGGGCTGCCGTCTGCCCAGTGCTGCAGAGACTTCACGGTGGAGACTCAGATTCACTTGCTGAGGCCGTCCTCCTGGCAGGGATCTTACCCGGTGTGCTTATCTCTCCTCTCTGCTCACACAGACACAGAGGGGCCGAGTGGGCTCTTGCCCTCCATGCCCGGCTTCCTACAGAGTTTCCAGCGTTCAGACCATCAGATGTCCGTGTTTTGTGGGAGAACTGACATGCGGTTGGTTAGCTTGTCAGAATATTTCCCATTGCTGTCAAATGAGTTATTAGGAGGCATGGATAGGTTTTGTAATAGATAATCCTGAATTAATGAAATAATCAAGCAGAACATCAAGCATAACTTTTGGTGGTACTTGGAGATCCTGTCGTCATGCCGAGTCTCTACCTTAAAGGCAGGTTGGGGTGAAATTATTGACGGAAGAGTTTTGTTTCCATGGCATCCAGCATCCTTTTCACTCATCGCTTCTGCTTTCCAGTTTCAGTCAGTTCAGGCACTCGGTCGTGTCCGACTCTTTGCAACCCCATGGACTGGAGCACGCCAGGCCTCCCTGTCCAGCACCAACTCCCAGAGTTTACCCTCAAAGTCATGTCCATTGAGTCGGTGATGCCATCCAACCATCTCATCCTCTGTCGTTCCCTTCTTCTCCTGCCTGCAGTCATTCCCAGCATCAGGGTCTTTTCAAATGAATCAGTTCTTTGCATCAGGTGGCCAAAATATTGGAGTTTCAGCTTCAGCATCAGAGCTTCCAATGAATATTCAGGACTGATTTTCTTTAGGATGGACTGGTTGGATCCCCTTGCAGTCCAAGGGACTCTCAACAGTCTTCTCCAACTTTCTTTATGGTCCAGCTCTCACATCCATACATGACTACTCGAAAAACCATTGCTTTGACTAGATGGACCTTTATTGGCAAAGTAATGTCTCTGCTTTTTAATATGCTGTCTACGCTGGTCATAACTTTTCTTTCAGGGAGCAACCGTCCTTTAATTTCATGGCTGCAATCACCATCTGCAGTGATTTTGGAGCCCCCCAAAATAAAGTCAGCCACTGTTTCCATTGTTTCCCTATCTATTTGCCATGAAGTGAAGGGACCGGATGCCATGATCTTATTAGCTTTCTGAATGTTGAGTTTTAAGCCAACTTTTTCACTCTCCTCTTTCACTTTCATCAAGAGGCTCTTTAGTTCCTCTCCACTTTCTGCCACAAGTCTGGTGTCATCTGCGTATCTGAGGTTATTGATATTTCTCCCGGCAATCTTGATTCCAACTTGTGCTTCATCCAGCCCAGCACCTAAAAGCTCCTCCAGAGCAAAGTTGTCTTGCTGAGCTGCAGGTGTTTGAGTCGCATCTGGCACCCCACGTGGGGGCCTCCTCAGCGTGTGTATGGAGGGCGGGAGGAGGGTTCGGAGCCTGAGGGTGGGGGACATTCAGGCAGAAGGACCCACATGGCCTGTGGTCACTGGCCCACCCACCCCCGCCTGGCGGATGACGGCGCCTAGGTGCTGAGGCAGGGTTCACATGGCTTACCTTCTGTTTGCAGCCCCTGCTCAGGGCTGGCGCCTAAGGTGGAAACACCTTTGGGCTCAAATTGGAGGGTGCTCTGGGGGCTCAGAGGTGGTTCTCTTTGCTTGCTTCCAGGATTGTGGGGGGAAGAGTTAGGCTTGTTAATTGCATTTGAACGGAGACTTCTGTAACTACCTTGAGTTTTTAAATGAATGTGGTTCTCTGTTGTTTCATGTTGTTTTATTTAATCACACAGAATCTAAGGAGGCTGAGTAGTTACCTGGCAGCGTCTACGCTCCTTGCCTGAATTTTAGGACACTGGGAGCACCGTGGTGGGGTGGACTGGGGTTCAGGGCCGCTTCCTGAGCCAGCGCTGGGGACGGAGGCTCCTCCGTAGGAGCCAGTCGGGGGGAACGCTCTGGGCACAGCTGGGCGTCGGTGGGGTCAGACCCTGAAGGCCCAGGTCTCCGGGGGTGTCTTCTCAGTGAAGACGCTGTGAGGTGAGCTTTCCCCTGTGCTGTTGTTCAGTCGCCAAGTCGTGTCCGACTCTGTGACCCCATGGACTGCAGCACGCCAGGCTCCCCTGTCCTTTACCATATCCCGAGTGTGCTCAGACCCACACCCGTCGAGGCAATGATGCCATCCAGCCATCTCGTCCTTTGTCATCCCCTTCTCCTCCTGCCTTCAATCTTTCCCACCATCAGGGTCTTTTCCGGTGAGTCGGCTCTTCGCATCAGGTGGCCAAAGTATTGGAGCTTCAGCGTTAGCATCGTTCCTTCCAGTGAATATTCAGGGTTGGTTTCCTTTGGAACTGAGTGGTGTGATCCTTTCCTCTTTTACCTCAGGCTAAAACCTATGTTTCTGCATCCTCCCTTCATTTGTGATTTCCTCACCTGTGGTTTTTCCAGTAGTCACGAATGGATGTGAGAGTTGGACCACAAAGAAGGCTGAGCGCTGAAGAATTGATGTTTTTGAACTGTGGTGCTGGAGAAGACTCTTGCGAGTTCCTTGGACTGCAAGGAGATCCAAACAGTCAACTCTAAAGGAAATCAGTCCTGAATATTCATTGGAAGGATTGATGGTAAAGCTCCAGTACTTTGGCCACCTGATGCAAAGAGCCGACTCATTGGAAAAGATCCTGATGCTGGGAAAGATTGAGGGCAGGAGGAGAAGTGGGGGACAACAGAGGATGAGATGGTTCGATGGCATCACCGACTCAATGGATATGAGTTTGAGCAAGCTCTAGAAGATGGTGAAGGACAGGGAAGCCTGGCGTGCTGCAGTCCACAGGGTTGCAAAGCATCACACTTGACTGAGTGACCGAACATCACCACCGCCTGTAAAATGGAGACGATGATGGCTCTTCCTCAGGGCTCACCGTGGCTGAGCCAGCTGGAGCATGTAGGGCAGTGCCCAGCCCTGGGAGCGTATGCTGCTTGTTGACTCTGAGGAGCAGTGCAGGGGGGTGTCAGTTCTCCCACCATCGATTTCTGAGAAGCAGCTTCTGCCTCTAGGCCTGGCTTCCCCATCTCTCTTCCCTGGCCTGCTCCCTGTTTGCAAGCCAGCAGTTAGGTTAGACATCGCCATTGGAAATGTGAAGCCTTGCCAGGAAAAAGGAAAAACAAAAGCAAAATTGTTCTGTTCCTCTTAGATACATTATGGGGGATATAGAGACACACAATTTGTCTTTGTTGTCTTTTATGCATCTTTAGCCCCTTATTAGTTTAGCAATATAGAACTTTTTTTTTAATTAATTGAATTGGTACCTGAAGCCGTCATTTTAAAACTGATGTTATTTGGTTGCGGGGCTGGGTCCGCATTGCTGCCCGGGCTCTCCTCCAGTTGTGGCGGGTGGGGTTACTCGCTAGGTGTGGTGTGCGGGCTTCTCGGTGTGGTGGTGGTGCGGACTACAGGCTCCAGGCCACAGGGCTTCAGCAGTTGCGGTTTCTGGGCTGTTCGCACAGGCTCAGTAGTTCTGGTGAACCATCAGAACTGTTACTCTATTACTTAGTTACTTTGAGACATGGTCTTCCCATAGGATTGGGGCAGGAGGAGAAGGGGACGACAGAGGGTGAGATGGCTGGATGGCATCACCGACTCGATGGACGTGGGTTTGAGTGAGCTCCGGGAGTTGGTGATGGACAGGGAGGCCTGGCGTGCTGCGGTTCGTGGGGTCGCAGAGTCGGACACGACTGCGCGACTGAACTGAACTGATAGCACTGCTTGAACCTGTGTCTCCTGCGTTGGCCACCGAGCCCCCAGGGCAGCCCTGAAGCTGTCCTTTGATGCCCAGCGCCGTAACGTGCAGTCGTACCGGGGAGCTCAGCACTCCTGTCCCGCAGGTGAGAAGTCCTGGGGTGCCCGTTTCCTGTGCGGGAAGTGCACCGCAGTCCTGGGAGGGCCGGGAAGCTTTCCCTGTCCGTCCTGCCTTCCTCACGCTCATCCTGCTTGGAGAAGGATGACACTTAGGGCTCCCTGTGGGGAGCAGGCGGGAAGCCTCGAGGCGGGCGCCACGTGCCCGCAGCAGCCCCCTCGCCCATGTGCTCTGACGGCAGGTCCTGGGCTGTGGGCCACGCCAGGCTCACCTCGGCCCCCTGGGAGCCGAGCGGCTGTCCACCCGCACCTGATAAGCTCTGAGAGTAAACGCGAGAGCGTTGTTTCCAAGTCCTGTTCACTCGCTGGTGTTGACCCTGAGTGCCGCTGAAGATACAGGGAAGCGTTTGACAGCTGCTGCTGCTGAACGGTTTTCCGGTGAAAGTGGAGGTGGTGGGGGGAGGCAGGGAGCCTGGGGACCCTGGAGCCGTCTGAGCGCCGTGCTCTAGGGGAGGATGAGAGGGGAACACCGTCTGCGAGGCAGGAGGTCGGCAGGCAGGGACCCTGGACTCTCAGGTGGGGCCGGGCAGGAGCCCAGGGGCAGGGAGCTGGCTGCTGGAAGGCCTCCTGGGTCTCGGGGCTCAGAGGAGGGAGGGCGGCTGGGGTTCCATCCCCATTTGACGGCTGTCGTGAGACGGACGTGTGAGGCGCCGTGCGAGCAGCTGACGGAGAGGCCCAGCCCAGCCCCGGGGCAGGGGGCAGCCTTCCCAGGAGGGCCGTCTGCGGCCACGCTGTGGTGTGGAGACATGTTGTCAGGGGAAAACTTTTACATGCTTTTCTTTAAAAGGCACATTTTATTTAAGATACAATAAGAGTCAAGGCCTTAATGATTCCATTTCAGTACCTGACGATAGTAAACGATACTGTGTATGACACAATTTATAGTTTTCCACATGAACGACAAGCTTGGTGATCAGGTCTCCGTCTTGCTTTGACTTTGCAGCAGCATTTGACCTTCTTCACTCTGTGATTCCAGAATATTTCCTTTATCTGGCACCGTCTATACACAAACTGTCGCCAGCCCCAGAGCCCTCCTCTGAACTTGAACTTGATTCACGTGTCCACCTGGATGTCCGGTGACTTGAGCTCAGGTCCGAGCCAGAGGTCCCGCAGCTCCTCAGAGCTGCTCCTCAGACCCGCCCGTCGCGTTTCCCGTGAGGCGCGTCCGCGTTCGCTCTGCTTCGGGCTGCCCCCCTGCTGCAGCCCTGTGCCGGCCTGCCTGGGGTTCAGTGGCTGCCCCGCCGAGGCCTGCGTTCCCCGGCAAGAGCTCCGCACGGGGGCCGGGCCCCTCCCCTGCTCAGCCCCTTCACTATTTTTGCGTCTCATGCAGAAGGAAACTCGCAGGCCTTGCGGTAGCCTGTAGGGTCCCGTGCGCTGGGCCCCGGGCCCCGCAGACACCCTCACGGGTTCTCCCTTTGGCTGTTACGGCTTCAGGCACAGTGGCCTCCTGGCCCGTCAGTGGGCACTCTGGGCTGCCTCTGCCTCCCCGCTGAGGGCTCCCTGCGGGCTCTGTCTGGGGCTTCCTCCTCGGGGCTTTGTGGAAGTGTCGCTTTTCAGTCACGCGTTCTCCCTGACCGTCCTGTTCACACACCCAGACTGG
>SJYH01007603.1:0-14874 GCA_006408735.1 Sylvicapra grimmia | reverse complement strand
GCATAGACTTGGATAACTGTGATATTGAATGGTTTGCCTTGGAGATGAACAGAGATCATTCTGTCGTTTTTGAGATTGCTTCCAAGTACTGCATTTCGGACTCTTTCGTTGACCATAATGGCGACTCCATTTCTCCTGAGGGATTCCTGCCCGCAGTAGTAGATATAATGGTCATCTGAGTTAAATTCACCCATTCCAGTCCATTTTAATTCTCTGATTCCTAGAATGTTGACGTTCTGTCTTGCCATCTCTTGTTTGGCCACTTGCAATTTGCCTTGATTCATGGACCTGACATTCCAGGTTCCTATGCAGTATTGCTGTTTACAGCATCAGACCTTGCTTCTATCACCAGTCACATCCACAGCTGGGTATTGTTTTTGTTTTGGCTTCATCCCTTCATTCTTTCTGGAGTTATTTCTCCACTGATCTCCAGTAGCATATTGGGCACCTACTGACCTGGGGAGTTCTTCTTTCAGTATCCTATCATTTTGCCTTTTCATACTGTTCATGGGGTTCTCAAGGCAAGAATACTGAAGTGGCTTGCCATTCCCTTCTCCAGTGGACCACATTCTGTGAGACCTCTCCACCATGACCCGCCCGTCTTGGGTTGCCCTGTGGGCATGGCTTGGTTTCATTGAGTTAGACAAGGCTGTGGTCCTAGTGTGATTTTATTGACTAGTTTTCTGTGAGTATGGTTTCAGTGTGTCTGCCCTCTGATGCCCTCTTGCAACACCTACCATCATACTTGGGTTGGGTTTCTCTTACCTTGGGCGTGAGGTATCTCTTCACAGCTGCTCCAGCAAAGCATAGCTGCTGCTCCTTACCTTGGACGAGGGGTATCTCCTTACCGCCACCCTTCCTGACCTTCAACGTGGGATAGCTCCTCTAAGCCCCCCTATGCCCGCGCAGCCACCGCTCCTCGGGTTGCTCCTCCCGGCCGCCGCCCCTGGCCTCAGGCACGGGGTCGCTCCTCAGGGCCGCCGCCCCTGGCCTCGGGGGCGAGGTGGCTTCTCCTGGCTGCCCCTGACCTCGGACTTGTGTAGCTCCTCTCGGGTATTCCTGCGCCGTCGCAGCCTGGCACTCTCGGCCGCTGCCCCAGACCTTGGACGTGGGGTAACTCCTCTCGGCTGCGCCCGCGCTTAGTGCGCTGGGGCGCAGTCCAGTTTGCCTTTACTAATCAAAAATGTAACCGACATGCAGAGGTTTCTGCCTCCTCAGCACAACTATATAATCTCACTGGGTTCTTGTTATTTCAGCTAAAAGCAAAGAACTGTGCTGTTACGGCTGGAGCAATTTTATGGTGAGTTAGATTCATGATTTCTAGTGGGCTGTTTGGAACATTGCTTAAGCGTCAGAAATCCCTGTTCTTTTTCATAGGTTCTAGACTAGATCTTTCTCAGTCTCAGCACAGTTGATTCAGAACAAAAAACTAATGTTAAGCTGGATTCAACTGGATTCTTTCCAGACTGAGCAGTGCTCGAGTTACTTTGTCCTGGAGGTTGCAACCCACTGACTTGTATTTTCATATTTCAGGCTTCAATGCAAAAGAAAACCTAATGGTTAAATTTTCTTGAGCTGTTATTTTTTTCTTGAGGTTTTACAGCCTCAAAAAGCAGAAACAATATGTAGCAGGTTAAGAAAAAACTGTTATGCTACTATGAACTATATAAAGTAGCATCTTGTTAGTTTTTTTTTCTGGGAGCAAAATTAGCTGATGAAAATTAAATAATAAACCCATCAAGAGACCTCATGCGGCCATTATGACAGATGCAAATTATAATGTTCTAAGTTCCAAGGGGCAAGAAACACCACAAGCAGAAGTGATAAAGAAAATATCCACAGCACTGGTCCTAAATGCGCTCCAAGCAAGAGTGGATCTTGTTAAGTGGAGAGGAAGTGGGGTGGTGATGAGACTGTGCGCGGAGCACTTGTTCAGATCCGAAGTCCTGTCCAGCTCTTTTGTGACCCCGTGGACTGCAGCCCACCAGGCTCCTCTGTCCATGGGATTTCCCAGGCAGGAACACTGGAGTGGCTCACCAGTTCCTCCTCCAGGGGATCTTGCCAACCCAGGGGTCACATCATGCCTCCTACACTGCAAGTGAATTCTTTACCACTGAGCCACCTGGGAAGCCGGAGCAGAACACAGAGATGTCAAAAAGTGATTAAGGTTTCTGGTCTCAGAGAAGAAAGAACGGAAACAAGACAAGAGCAGATGTCTTTGAAGAGATCCGACTTGTTCTATTCCCCTCCATGTCTAAGGAACACGACCCTTGTCTTCTCGGTTGCTTGCACCTGTAAGTGGTTAACAGTTTTCAAGGGCTGCTGTGAGCGGGTACCATTCTGGATGACAGAGTACAGCGACTGGACTGCCCCCGAGGACGCGTAGGACTCACTGAACAGGAGCAGTGTGAGATGTGCCCACACGTGGCCGCACGAGATGCGCCCTTAGCTGGCCCACACTCCTCCTGCACGCAGCTCCATCCTTGCTGCTCCATGCTGCCCCACTTGCTGCTCCATGCATCGATCCCTCGCCTGCTTCCCGTTGAGTCTGGCCCTCTCTTACTGTTAGCCTTCTTCCTGCCTGTCCACCCCTTCCCTGCCTCCCCTACCTCCCTTGCTGAATACTTTTCTCCAGGTTTGTGACTAACGAACCTTTTCAGCAAGGAAGAGGAGAGTAGACATGGGTACGCACTTAGCAATGTCCAAATGCCCAAACACGACATGACTGTCATATGGTCTTAGGTTGCATTAGTTGAATATAATATTTAAAACAAGGGAGGTGGTCCTACTCTGAGAAATTGAGGCCATAGTTGGAGTAGGTCCAAGGTGGGGGGCAGCACAGAGGGCTGAAGTTAATGGAGGACTCTGGAGACAGGCTCTGTGACCTTGAATCAGATACGTGACTCCTCTGTTGTGTTGGGGTGGGGGGGCCATAGCTGGCATGTTAGATTAAGAACGTGCAGATGAGGACCAACTGAATGTGGAGACACAAGCCGCCCACGTGGGGGTCACCAGTGAGCTCCCTCAGCATCCCAGCTCCCACTCTGGGAAAGTGAAAACCCGGGGTTGTTTTGACTGAAGGGGCGGTTTCAATTCACTCACACAAAGGAAGCCAAGTCACAGGATTGATTACTTCCAGGTCCCAGAAATGGAGTTGGGGAGCATGATGAGCAAGTGGGGTAAAGGGCAGCCCCCCTCCCCCCAGCCTCCCNCACCCCTGCCATCCCAGGTCACAGTGCACAGCATGCAGACAACAGGATTTATCAGTCAGTCAGTCCAGTTGCTCAGTCGTGTCCGACATTCTGTGACCCCACGGACTGCAGCACACCAGGCCTCCCTGTCCATCACCAACTCCCGGAGTTTACTCAAACTCATGTCCATCGAGTCGGTGATGCCATCCAGCCATTTCATCCTCTGTCGTCCCCTTCTCCTCCTGCCTTCAATCTTTCCCAGGATTTATAAGGCTGCTTATGACTTTGCAGGCTCAACTCTCAGTGGTTATTTTAAAAAGTGCCCCCCAGGAAAAGCAAAGCGGGAACTTGGGGCAGGCATTCTGAGCTCAGGCCCTTATCTAACTGTCCAGACTCTGGGTGTGAGCAGGCTGCCACTGAAGCCTGCGAGCCTAGAGCCCGGGCTCTGCAACGAGAGAGGCCATGGCCATGAGGAGCTCGCACACTGCGATGGAGAGGAGCCCCCGCTAGCTGCACCCGGAGAAAAGCCTGCACAGCAACAAGAACCCAGCACAGCTAAAAGTAAAACAAATGAACTTCAGAAAATTACAGAATGGGCAATAATACTACTCACCTCTTTCATGAGCTTGTTGAAGATTTAACTGAAGTAATAGAGTTGAGTTGCTTGGACCGGGTCCTGGCATGTCTGTACACACCGAAAATTGGTTATAATTAGTCAGCCCTGGGAATCATTCTTTAAGGAAGCCTACAGACAAAATGCAGCAGGTTTAGGGGGTGTGACCGTAAAGGCAAGCAAACAAACCACATCCTCTAAGTGAGGGCTGAAGGAATCAGGAATGTTGAGACTAGAAAAGAGACAATTCAGAGGATGTAAAAGCTTTTCATATATTTGGAGAAATTGTGTATCATGTTTATTCTTTATATTCTGAATGGCTCCTAAGAAAGGATCTTGTAATGGTTCTAAAGGAAATGAGGAAGGCAGAGAGAGTTGAGAAAGTGTAGTTTCATAATCAGAAAGACCAGAGTCTGTCACTTGCTAACTGTGTGACCTTGGAGGTTTACTCAATTTTTTTGAACTTCAGTTTATATATCTGTAAAATGGAAATGATAACAATGCCTTCTACTGGTGTTTTGAATGAAAGAGGTGATGGGATGGTTCACTGTAAGGCAGAAGGTGAGTTT
The DNA here is from genome assembly GCA_006408735.1 of Sylvicapra grimmia. NCBI lineage: Eukaryota > Metazoa > Chordata > Mammalia > Artiodactyla > Bovidae > Sylvicapra > Sylvicapra grimmia. The sequence continues at coordinate 10,501 of SJYH01007603.1, read as the reverse complement.
ATGGTCCAAGATCTGGCCTTCAACTTTACAGATCTAAACTTCCCGTATTAACTTGCCCAGGATGATTTTGGTGATAGATTGACTCTAATATATCTCTTTCAGGGTTATAGTAGGTTGAGCAGGGGCCCCAAAAGGTAAGTCAATGTTCAATGCCTGAAACCTGTAAATGTGATCTTATTTGGAAAAAGGATCTTTACAGATGTAATTAAAGACTTTGAGATATACTCCTGCACTTTCAGGGTGGGCTCTGAATGCCATGACAGGTGTCTTTATTAGAGAGGCGAAGAGAACATGGAGGAAGGGAATAGGATGATGCAGTTATAGGCTGAGGAACACCCGGAGTGACCAGGTGCTGGGAGAGGCAGGAAGGATCCTCCCCTAGAGGCTTTGGAGGGAGCGTGACCTTGCTGCAGTCTGGATTTCTGGCCTCCACAACTGCAAGAGAATAAATTTCTCTCATTGTAAGTCTCCCTTCTTGTGATAATTTGTTACATCAGTCTCAGGAAACTAATACAGTCACTGGATAAAGTCTCCTTGATTAGAGAAAGCTAGTCGATGTAAAAAATAAATTTAAGAAAACAATTCATTGAAAGAAGTGTTGTTAGTGACAAAAGCCAGATAAGCTGACTTTGGAGAAGAAACTTTTGCCCTGTGAATTCACCCCCATCCAGGTGAAGAGGTGAGGGCCCTGGAGGATGGAGTCACCCTGGTTCCTACAGGAATGAGCTGTCCTGAGGGGCAGGGGTGCTCCTGGTGGCTCAGACGGTAAAGAATCCGCCTGCAGTGCGGGAGACCTGGGTTCGATCCCTGGGTTGGCAAGATCCCCTGGAAAAGGGAAAGGCTACCCACTCCAGTATTCTGGCCCAACTGAGCTATCAGGTTTCTAGAAAAAGTAGCACTTAAAAATTCTGGAGTATAAGACTTAGTATCTTTCAGTTCAGTTCAGTCGCTCAGTCATGTCCAACTCTTTGTGACCCCATGGACTGTAGCACACCCGACCTCCCTGTCCATCACCAACTCCGGAGTTTACTCAAACTCATGTCCAGTGTGTTGGTGATGCCATGCAACCACCTCATCCTCTGTCGTTTTCTTCTCCTCCTGCCTTCAATTTTTCCCAGCATCAGGGTCTTTTCAAATGAGTCAGTTCTTTGCATCAGAGAAGGCAATTACACCTCACTCCTGTACTTTTGCCTGGAAAATCCCATGGACGGAGGAACCTGGTAGGCTGCAGTCCATGGGGTCACTGGTGTCGGACACGACTGACCGACTTCACTTTCACTTTTCACTTTCATTCATTGGAGAAGGAAATGGCAACCCACTCCAGTGTTCTTGCCTGGAGAATCCCAGGCCTGGTAGGCTGCCGTCTATAGGGTTGCACAGAGTTGGACACGACTGAAGTGACTTAGCAGCAGCAGCAGCAGTTCTTTGCATCAGGTGGCCAAAGTATTGGAGTTTCAGCTTCAACATCAGTCCTTCCAATGAAGACCCAGGACTGATCTTCTTTAGGATGGGCTGGTTGGAGGTCCTTGCAGTCCAAGGGACTCTCAAGAGTCTTCTCCAACACCACAGTTCAAAAGCATCAATTCTTTGGCACTCAGCTTTCTTTATAGTCCAACTCTCACATCCATACATGACCACTGGAAAAACCGTAGCCTTGACTAGATGGACCTTGGTTGGCAAAGTAATGTCTCTGCTTTTTAATATGCTATATAGGTTGGTTATAACTTTCCTTCCAAGGAGTAAGCATCTTTTAATTTCATGGCTGCAATCACCANAAAAACCATAGCCTTGACTAGACGGACCTTTGTTGGCAAAGTAATGTCTCTGCTTTTTAATATGCTATATAGGTTGGTTATAACTTTCCTTCCAAGGAGTAAGCATCTTTTAATTTCATGGCTGCAATCACCATCTGCAGTGATTTTGGAGCCCCCCAAAATAAAGTCTGACACTGTTTCCACTATTTCCCCATCTGTTTGCCATGAAGTGATGGGACCAGATGCCATGATCTTAGTTTTCTGAATGTTGAGTTTTAAGCCAACTTTTTCACTCTCCTCTTTCACTTTCATCAAGAGGCTCTTTAGTTCTTCTTCACCTTCTGCCATAAGGGTGGTGTCATCTGCATAGCTAAGATTATTGATATTTCTCCCGGCAATCTTGATTCCAGCTTGTGCTTCCTCCAGCCCAGCGTTTCTCGTGATGTACTCTGCATACAAGTTAAGTAAGCAGGGTGACAATATACAGCCTTGATGTACTCCTTTTCCTATTTGGAACCACTCTGTTGTTCCATGTCCAGTTCTAACTGTTGCTTCCTGACCTGCATACAGATTCCTCAAGAGGCAGGTTAGGTGGTCTGGTATTCCCATCTCTTTCAGAATTTTCCACAGTTTATTGTGATCCACTCAGCCAAAGGCTTTGGCATAGTCAATAAAGCAGAAATCGATGTTTTTCTGGAACTCTCTTGCTTTTTCCATGATCCAGCAGATGTTGGCAATTTGATTTCTGGTTCTCTGCAATGCGAGAGACCCAGGTTCAGTCCCTGGGTCAGAAACATCCCCTGGAGAATGAAATGGCAACCCACTCCAGTACTCTTGCCTGGAAAATTCCATGGGTGAAGGAGCCTGGTAGGCTACAGTCCATGGGGTCGCAAAGAGTCGGACACGACTGAGCAACTTCACTTTCACTTCTGTATAAGCCCTATCTCCAAGTATAGTCACATTGGGATTTAGGGCTTCAGCGGGACATGTGAATTTGGGATTTGGGGGCACAATTCAGTCCACAATATGTGGCCCATCCAGGCTTAAAGTAATTTGAGAACAAAAGGCTCAAAAGATGGTTCGTGAACACGTCTCTCTCTAGATATGAACTATAGACAGTTCTATGTTAATAAAAAGAATATATTTTGAATAAAAAGTGGATAGAGGCTACTGAACAGCAAATATAAGTGTAATGAGATAATCTGAGGTTGTGTGTCTACATTATGATGTGCAGAATACTTTCACTGTGCTCTATTAGGCAAAGATACCACAATCCTTGGAACCTTTCCCAGAAGAACATGTTGCGTTTCAAATATCTGTAATAGCAATAAGCCACCCAATCTCTGATTTCACTTAATTATTTCTATCATTGCTTTGTACTTTAGGTTCTTTTCTTGCCATCAAAACTTACATTGCATAGACTTCCAAATGCAAAATAAATTTTTAATATTTATGATTGGAAAAACTTCATAGGAAAAGAGCGTCTCACAGCAAGTTCTTAATATAGAACCTAAAGGTGGATAGGGCTTCCCAGGTGACGCTAGTGGTAAAGAACCCGCCTGCCAATGCAGGGGATGTAAGAGATACGGGTTCAAATCCCTGGGTCGTGAAGATCCCCTGGAGGAGGAAATGGCACCCCACTCCAGTATTCTTGCCTGGAGAATCCCATGGACAGAGGAGCCTGGCAGGCTACAGTCCATGGGGTCACAAAGAGTTGGACATGACTGAAGCGATTTGGCACAAAAGTGGATAAACTGCTAGGTGAAGTCCCACGTTATAGAGAATGATGATATTCTGATTATCATGTCACTTTTGAGTTTTTTTTTTTTTTAATGAAGAATAATCAGAATACTTTATTTTTTGATCGCTTTGTGTGGTGGGCGTGTGGCATCTTAGCTCCCTAACTAGGGATCAAACTGGCACCCCCTGCATTGTAAGGCAGAGTCTTAACCACTGGACCACCAGGGAAGCCCCACTTTTGAGTTCTTTTACAATAAAAAAGCAACATTGTGAGAGAGGGATCATGGAGAGATGAGCAGTTAAAGAAACTAAACACGACACATAAAGCCTTGTACTGAGAATTGCAAGAACTTAATAGTGAGACAAACTAGGTTGTAGTCTACACAGATTCTGCACAAATTCTGCATGGAGATAAAATCCTGACAGCTGTATAGTTTGATGACTATGATTTTCAGATGAAATATATATCTGGGTATGGCTTCCCAGGTGGCTCCATCCTTGGGTCAGGAAGATGCCCTGGAGGGGGAAATGGCAACCCACTCCAGTATTCTTGCCTGGGAAATCCCATAGGCAGGGGAGCCTGGTGGGTTGTAGTCCATGATGTCACAAACAGTTGGACATGGCTGTCTGACTGAGCACACACACACGCAAGTATCTGGGTGAAATACAATGCAAGTGTACTGGAGACACGGTGTGTACGATTTTCACAAGAGAAAACTGAAGAGGCCGTCAGAGGTCGATGTGATGGTTTTTATCTACAACTTTGTCTTAGCCCTCCCATACAGTACCAGGTGATGAAGTCTGTTCAAGGATCATTCTGGCTGGAGAAAATGAATATACTCATTGTACATTAAAAATATGAACCCTTATACTGCATCCTAGAGGCCACTTATAGAACAATGTTGATACCCAGGGGAAAATCTCACCTATCCTCTAAGCTCCAAATAAGATATCATAGGTGGAAGCACTTCTAGAATGGTGGACTAAGGGCCTCCAAAAATCAACTCCTTTTTAAATTTTAAAGAAATATTTATTTGGCTGCATCACATCTTAGCTGTGGCACACAGGCTCTCTAGTTGAGGTACCATGAGCTTAGTTGCTCTGTGGCATGTGGGATCTTAGTTCATCGACCAGGGATCGAACCCATGTCTCCCATATTACAAGGTGGACTCTTAACCACTGGACCACTAGGGAAATCCTCAGAAATCAACTCTTTTGTAAAAGCAGCTAGACCAAAGTACATGAAGCAAAAAACAACAGGACTGAAGGCAGAAAAAGACAATTCAACAATAAAGCTTGAAGACTTAGCTATCCCACTTTCAATAGTGGATAAGTAGGCAGATGATCACCAAGAAAATAGATGACGTAAACAACACTTCACACCAACTGAAACTAGCAGACATCTGTAGAACACGCCACTCGACCAAAACAGAGGGTGCGTTCTATTCAATCGCACGTGGAACATTCCCAGCACATATGCTAGGTCACAAAATAAGCCACACAAAGTTGAAAGGACTGAAATCACATGAAGCATGTTCTCCAACCACAGTGGAATGAATAAGAAATCAATAACAGATGGAAATTTGGGGAATTAAAAAATATGAAATTTAAACATCACACTCATAATGAATAGACAAAGATAATTGCACAAGAAATTGGAAAATAGGAGCTGAATGAAAATGAAGCCACCATATACCAGAACTTAAGAAAAACAGCAAATGCAATCTTAAAAATGAAATCTCTGTTACAAAGAAGAAAGATCTTAAAAAGATCTTATGAAAATCACATTTAAAGTTTCTGAAGTTATAACACTCTAATTTTTTTCTTTGGCTGCAGTGGGTCTTAGTTGCAGCCCACAAGATCTTCTGTCTTCTTTGGGGCCAGGAAACTCTTAATTGCAACATGTGGGATCTAGTTCCCTGGCCAGGAATCGAACCTGTGCCCCTTGAATTGAGAGCACGGAGTCCTAGACACTGGACCACCAGGGAAGTCTCACCCTTGGGTTTTAAATGAAGTTGGTTTTTGTCTGGTTTGCAGGCTCAGTGGTTCTCTCTTTAAAAGTCTCTGTTCCATTCATTTGGGTGATGAGGCCGTTGCACACGCTAACCTTGTATTGTTCTCTCTGCTACAGGAATGTCCACTGAGCTTCTCCAACACGGGCACGGTTAGCACTGGTTGGGGAAGGTGGAGCCCAGGTGCAGCTTCCAGCCGCCGTGAGTGTCTCACCTGAAGCCTCCTTCTGGCAGCCCCTCGCCCGCTGCGGAGTGGGGCTCCCTCCTCTTCGGCTTTGCAAGTGGCCTGAGTGTGGCTGCTACCTGGATGCGGAAGACTGACAGCAGCAAAGGCCTGAAGAGCTCGGTGTGGGACAGCTTTTGCTCATTCAGCTCCTTCTGGAGCTGACCTAGGCGTCTCCCACTCCCTGCCCTGAGGGCTTCCCAGGTGGCTCAGTGGTAAAGAATCCGTCTACCCATGCAGGACATGCAGGAGATGTGAGTTTGATCCCTGGGTTGAGAAGATCCCTTGGAGGAGGAAATACCAACCCACTCCAGTATTCTCGCCTGGGAAATCTCGTGGACCAAGGACCCTGGCGAGCTACAGTCCACTGAGTCGCAAAGGGTCAGGCACAACTGAGCGACTGAGCATGCACGCTTCTCCTTGTCCCTACCCAGGCCTCTTGCATGTATAACTCGAACCAGCGGTGTTGTTTCCTCAGCAACTGCCTGAGCGCCTGGAACCTGATGTTCGCTGAGCATTGGATGTATTTGAACCAGCTCTATGACCTGGGTCAACTCATTATTTTATATCCCTGGGCTTCCTCCCATCATCTTTTCTGCCAAATAGGGACCTTGAACTGGATGCTCTCCTCAAGGTGACTTTAACTCCAAAGTTCTCATCTTCAACATGTGTGACATTCACATCCTAATAGCTTCATCAACAACTCTTTCCATCCCCCCACCCCAAAGACAGCTGTCAGCACAGCCCAGGGTTTGGGGAGATGAATCTAGTCTTACAAGGCACAAATCATTTCTCCCATCTTCATTTCTTTCACATCTAAGGCGATAATGATTGTTAGCATTTAACGATTTGTTGACCTGTAGGAGGTACCCAAGACTACTTTCAGGTTCAAAATTCTCAAGAAGGATTTGCAAATTCAGAAAGCTTTTATACTCATGGTCACATTAATTACCATGAAAAGACACAGATCAGAATCAGCAGACGTTAAGGGGCCCAGAGGGCAGAGTCCAGGGGAGCCCCGGTGTGGGACTCCCAGCTGCCTTCTCCCGTGGAGTCGTGTGGACAGAGCTCCATTCTCCCAGGAGTGAAGATGGAGAGAAGAGGGTGGACTTGATGTATATTTAATCTGATTTGAGGATGTGTGCGTGTTAAGTTGCTTTAGTTGTGTCTGACTCTTTGCGACCCTATGGACCACAGCCTGCCAGGCTCCTCTGTGCATGGGGATTCTCCAGGCGAGAATACTGGAGTGGGTTGCCATGCCCTCCTCCAGGGGATCCTCCCACCCAGGGACTTAACCCGCTTCTCCTGCAGCTCATTGGCAGGTGGATTCTTTACCACTAGCGCCACCTGGGCAGCCCTATAAGAACTGGCGAAATGTGAGCATTGATCAAATTTTAGGGGTCACATGATAGGAAAGTCAAGGATGACCCCCAGTTTCCTGCTTAAGAGAGAGCATGTTGGAGCGGGTCTGAGTCTGGGGAAGACAGGGAAGGATGGAGACAGTGAGTTCGGTTTTGAACATACTGGTATGAGGTGACTATGATAAGCCCATGTGGGTCTGAAGTTCACAGAAGAGGTTGGAACTAGGAATCACAGGTGTTCAAAGAATTATCAAAGCCTTGTGAGTGGGTGAAATTGCCTGGCAGTGGAATTTAGGGTGGGAAGGCACGTTCTTAAGGAGTTCCATGGTGTGGAGTCTCTACTAGAGACTGGAGACTGAGGACACTCAGCCAGAAATACAGGAAGAAAACTAGGGGAAGATATCAGAGTTTCAAGAGGGAGGGGAAGGTTAGGGGTGCTGACTGTGCTGAAAGGTTGAGTAAGAGGAAGACGGTATTAATACAATGTCCATTGGATCTAGCAAAATCACTGGTCATTGGTGACTCTGCAGTCAGCCGTTTTGGAGAAGGGAATGTTGAGTAGAAGCCCTTTGGATGGTCTGAGAAATGAGGAGCAGACACTGCGGACCACTTGACGGAGGCTGGGCTGAGAACAGAAAGTCAGAGATCAGGAAAGAGCTGAACCGGGTAACGGGGCGGAGGGGTGGTTTTGAAAATGTTATCTATAAAAGTAGAGGGGCTCCTAGCACGTTAAAGTACAAAGTGGAAGGATCTAAGAAGAGCCTGAAAAAGAGGAGAGAGTGATAATGTTAGAATGCGGTTCTTGAGAAGGAGGGAGGGGCCGAACCCAGGGCAAAAGAAGAGCAGGAGGGAGGGAGCCGAGGATGGTTGCAGGCATGGGAGGGTCCGAGTGGTCACAGTCCCCTCCCTAAGGCCACGGGAGGTGCCTCTTTTCTGTTCAGTTCCAGTCCACAAATACTCACTGATGGCTGACTTGGCCAGTGATGTGAGAGTGAATCTAAGGCTCTCGCGGAGTCAGCGAGAGGAGGGGGAGACAGGTGACCACAATCAGAGGTGGTGTCAGGGACCAGGGACCAGGCTTGTTAACTGAGATCACAGCACTGAGAGCTCACAACAGCTCAGGGAGTGAACAGCGGTGTGACTCTGTCCTAACAGATGGAGGCTCGGAAGCCCAGAGAAATTAAATGACTCATCCTCAGTTAAAAGAAACTGTGGGACTGAAAATGAAAACCCTCCTCGTGACAACATCACATGCTCACTCTTGTCCCTAAACCACGTCGCAGGAGAGCAACTGGCCAAGATGCCGGGCGCCCAGCTATCTCTGGTTTTCCAGGGCAATCCTGGTTTAATGTCATCCTCATCTTTTCCACGAAGGCAGTTCGTTAACTTTCCTTCTGGCATCTCTTCAGATGGCACGTTCATACTCAGCAATCATAATCCAGCCTGTTAACCCACTGCTGCTTCTGCAAAGCTGGTCTCTCTAAGTATTAATCCTTCTTGGTTTTTAAAAAATTACAGCTGTTTTCTACATCCCGAACTGGGGCACACAGGACTCATTTTAATTTAGGAATCTGTGTGGGAATCTTACAAAAGGCTCACGTGGGTGGGGAACGGGCAGGGCTTCTCTGGTGGCTCAGTGGTACAGAATCCACCTGCCAATGCTGGAGACACGGGTTCGATCCCTGGTCCAGGAAGATCCCACATGCCACAGAGCACCTAAGCCCGTGAGCCACAACTCCTGAGCCCGGGCTCTGGACACGAACACGGAGCCCACGCGCTGTAACGACTGAAGCCCATGTGCCCGAGAGCCTGTGCTCTGCAACAGGAGAAGCGACCACAGTGAGAAGCATGCACAAAGCAACAAAGACCCAGCACAGCTCAAATTACTAAATAAAAAGTTATTAAAAAAAAAAAAAAAGGCTCACAGAGACGATATGAGACTCTAATCTGCAGCCCAAACCTCCACCCTGAACTCCGGCTCCATGTACCCAGTTACTTGCTCAGCATCTCTGGATGTCACCTTTCAAGCCTGAGCCTTCAAAGTCTGACCTCCTCCCCTGACACCGCGACCTCATCGGCTACCCGCCGCAGCCTCCCCATCACTAACCCTCAGCTAATGCTGTCTCCGTACCTCCAGGTCCTCGGGGGGAGGGGGAACTCTCCTCCTCAATGTATTTTTTACTTTTTAAAAGTTGTATTGAAGGATAGTTGATTTACAAGCTTGTGTCAGTTTCTGCTGTACAACAAAGTGACTCAGTTAGACATACACATATTCTCTTCCGTTATGGCTTTTCACGGGCTCTTAAACGCGGTTCCCTGTACCATGCAGGAGAAGCTGGTTGTTCATCCATCCTATATGTGGGACTGTGCATCTGCTAATCCCAAACTCCCTGTTCTGCCCTCCCCTGCACCCCTCCTCCTTTGGCAACACCAGGTCAGTTCTCTATGTCTGTGAGCCTGCTTCTCTTTCATAGATAGGTTCATTTGTGTTGTGTTTTAGATTCCATATATATAAGTGGTATCATATAGTATTTGTCTGTCTCTTTTTAAATAGATTTTATGTTATTTTGCAGAGTATTTAGTTTATATATATATTTTGATCATGCCATGTGGTATGCAAGATCTTAGTTCCCAGACCAGGGATTGAACCTGTGCCCGCTGCATTGGGAGCATGGAGTCTTAACCACTGGACCACCAGGGAATTCCCAGTACCTGATTTCAACATCACTTCCTTCTGGGATGTTAACTTTGATCACTTGGTTAAGGTGGTAGCTTCACATTTCCACTGGATTTACTGTTTTCCTCTTCCAATGTTCTTCTTTGGGACAGAGTCAAGTTCATCCTCAGGGGGCAGGGCAGGCAATAAAGTGCCACTTCTTTGTGGGGAGAGTATCTAATATGTTGTTTGGAATTCTTTTGAAAGGAAAATTTGTCTCTTCTCCCTTTACGTGTTCAATCATTTATTCACATCAGTGTGCACGGACGTGGATTTTATTCTTTTGTTATAGTCCAGTTCAGTCACTCAGTTGTGTCCAACTCTTTGCGACCCCATGGACTGCAGCATGCCAGGCCTCCCTGTCCATCACCATCTCTTGGAGTTCACTCAGACTCACGTCCATCGAGTCAGTGATGCCATCCAGCCATCTCATCCTTGGTCGTCCCCTTCTCCTCCTGCCCCCAATCCCTCCCAGCATCAGAGTCTTTTCCAATGAGTCAACTCTTCACATGAGGTGGCCAAAGTACTGGAGTTTCAGCTTTGGCATCATTCCTTCCAAAGAAATCCCAGGGTTGATCTCCTTCAGAATGGACCGGTTGGATCTCCTTGCAGTCCAAGGGACTCTCAAGAGTCTTCTCCAACACCACAGTTCAAAAGCATCCATTCTTCGGCGCTCAGCCTTCTTCACAGTCCAA
>SJYH01007602.1:28832-38983 GCA_006408735.1 Sylvicapra grimmia | reverse complement strand
AGCACTCCGTCCTTCCCCGTACGCACCGGCTCTTGTAACTGTTCAGTGCATTGAGGAGATGTGGGCCTCGGTCCGTCACAGGGGTGCTGGTGAGCTATGGGGGAGCAGGACAGTCAGGCCCGGCACGTGGCCTCCGAGAAGCCCTCAGCCCCGTCCCCTCCTTCCCCTCAAGCCCCGGCTGCTCTGAGTCCCCCAGGTGAGGACCACTGACTTGTTCCATGATCTCAGGCAAGTCTTTTCACCTCCCTGACCTCACATCCCCATCTGCAGATGAGGAGAATGACTCCTGTTGTAAATGTATCGAGAGCTTTAAAAATGTCCCTGCCCTTGACCCAATAATGGTGCTTCATGATCCCATCGTACGGACATGACACACCAACAAAGTTTTATATACAAGAAAGCTCACTGCAGCATGTTCCTAATGATGGGCAAATATGAAAAATGTGGGAAAAAAAAACTATATGCCCAGCAGGACAGAAACAAGTAAGTAAACTATGGAGGAAGCCAATGCAGCCACGGAAAACGTTGACAAAAACTTTCATGATACGGAAAAGTACTTATGATATAATGTAAGCTGAAAAAAGGGACTTAAGTTTGTATATGAGTCTGCTTTATATACAGGTTTATTTATTTTTTAGATTCTACGCGTAAGTGACGTATTTGTCTTTCTCTGCCTGCCTGACTTCGCTTAGGGCGATATTCCCTGGGTCCATTCATGTTGCACTGCGCATGGGAATATTTTCATTCTTTTGTATATTTACACATCTTCTTAAGCCAATCATCCACTGGTGGGCACTTGGGTTGTGTCTTGGCCATTGTGGATAATGCTGCTATGACCACTGGGGAACTTGTATCGTTTAAACTTAGAGTTTTCATCTTTTCTGAATATATGCCCGGGAGTGGGATTGTTGGATCATATGGTAGCTCTATTTTCAGTTTTTCAAGGAACTTCCATACTGTTTTCCATAGTGGCTGCACCAATTTACATTCCCACAAACTTATGGTTGGGCTTCCCAGGTGGCACCCGTGGTAAAGAAACCTCCTGCCAACGCAGGAGACACGAGAGTTTGATCCCTGGGCTGGGAACATCCCCTGGAGGAGGGCATGGCAGCCCATTCCAGTATCCGTGCCTGGAGAATCCCACGGACAGAGAAGCCTGGTGGGCTACAGTCCATAGGGTTGCAAAGAGTCAGACACAACCTGCACGACTTAGCATGCACGCATGCAAACGTACGGCTACCAAAGAGGAAAAGGATGTGGGAGGGATAAATTAGGGTGCTGGATTAACAGATACATATTACTATCTATAAAACAGATAAGCAACAAGGATTTACTGCACAGCACAGGGAACTGTCTTCGATACCCTGTGACAACCTAAAATGGGAAACAGTCTGGAAACACAAGCATAAATTATAACTGAGTCACTTTGCTGTCTATACCTGAAACTAATACAATATTTTAAATCAACTCTACTTCAGTAAAAGACCGCCAATACTGTATAATCCCAGGTAAAAAGAAAAGCAGATGCAGAAGAAAGAACTGAACGATGTGTGCCTGTGTGCATTAGTAACAGATGTCTCTGAGCGGTGTGATGCAGGCATATAGTTTTAAGTACACGCTCTTATACTTGTTGGTACTTTGAAAACTTTCTACCAGGATGTAGGATTTTTTTATGTATATAAATCAGTAAAGAAACTTGTTAAAAAAAATATTAGCTTTATCTATCTTTTAGGGCTTGACATTAATAATATGTATTATTAATAATATGGTGGCTCAGGCTGTAAAGCGTCTGCCTGCAATGCGGGAGACCCGGGTTCAATTCCTGGGTCGGGAAGTTCCCCTGGAGAAGTAAATGGCAATCCACTCCAGCACTCTTGCCTGGAAAATCCCATGGACGGAGGAGCCTGATAGGCTACAGTCCATGGGGTCACAAAGAGTCGGACACGACTGAGTGACTTCACCTACCTATGTCATTAATAAACTATCAAACACTGTAAATGAAGATGTTATTACACGAGAAACTTCTGCCAAGAATAAAGACTACTTAAAAAAAAAAAATCCCCATTTCACAAAAGGATTTGGGCAGTCAGTGGAGAAGACGCCTCCCTCTGGATATGGTGGAGAGGGTCTGAGGGTGTCATGGAAGGCGGCATGTCCCTACTGGGGAAGTGGTTGGGGAGGCCCTGGCTCAGTTCCAAAGCTGTGTGGTCACCAGCAAGTGGCTCTCCACCTCTAAAATCCTGGAAGTCTCTGGTCTGTTACTTCACTTAGTAAAGTGAAGACCCCTCCCAGCTCCTGGGACCCCTGGTGAACACCCCTGAGAATTCAGAGTACTCAGAGTATACTCTGAATACACTGCTATTCAGAGTACAGCCAGCAGGGGGCAGGCCCACTTCACTTTCCATCCTAGCCAGGCAATGTGGAGGGGGTCACTGCAGAGAGGCCTTCTCCAGCCAGACTCGACCCCCAGCTCCCTACAGCTGAGTCAGTGAGGCCCTAAGCCACCTACTACCAAAGCCTGGGTCAGGAAGCCCCTTTCAGGGCCCAGGCTCAGAAGCCTGGACTCAGGGACACAGCAGTTGAAAGACTGGACCTTGGTCCCCACTCAGCAGCCCTCACAGGCAGGCAGTGTTCCCGAAGAGCTGTGCTCAGAGACCCAGACCCTGGTTCTGCCCTGTGTGAGCCCGGGCACAGCCTTCACCCCTCTGGACTCAGGGCACGCCACTGCGGAGAGGACTCTCTCCATCCTCACAGCCCACGGCCGTGCATACCTTGCCCAGCTGCAGGAGCTCCCAGTGATGGTTAACGAAGGCCAGGATCTCCTCGAAGTCGAAGTACTTCTTCTTGCTCTGCACGCCCAGGTTGTAGAGGGCTAGGTGAACCACATCGACCCTGGGCAAGGGTGCACGGAGGTGGGGCCAGCGTGAGGCGGCAGCCTGGGCAGCCAGGGTTGCCACGCCCTGGATCCAGGCTGAAGGGCAGGGGCAAGGCTGGGACCTGGGGGCTGGAGGCAGAATTGTTCCCAGAGGGACGCGGGAGGGGAGAGGCTGAGAGGGGCCAGGAGGGGCCTGGGCCAAGCCCCCCTCTCACCATCGCAGGGGCAGCCTCTCGATGTACTCTGGGCCCTGGTTGCACACGGAGCAGAAGAACAGGTAGAACCTGGGGGGGTGAGAAGGGGCCCAGTGGTAGGTCCCACCCTAGTCCTGCACCCTTGCCCCCACCTGCCGTTCATGGTCAGCACTGTCTTCATCCCCTCCGAGGCGGGGACAAAGATGGGACAGAACAGGGACCGAGAACTGTTCCCCCACCCCTTCCAACCTCTACCTCAAACCCTTTCCCAAACAGCATTGCCCTGGACTGTGGCTGAGCTCAGGGGGAGCTGGACAAGGCTGGGCTGCAGGGGCCCCCTCTTCCCCTCTGCCTGAGAGAGACAGAGACAGACACACACGTGTGCACGCGCACGCACGCACACCTACTTCAGTCACTAACCACATGAGGCACCAACCAGGACACACACAGTATCTGGTTTGACACACATGCGCCTTCTACTAGCTTAGCCCCCTTGTTAGAGGCCAGATCAAGTCACCCATCCGCTGTGGCTCCCCCAACAATCCTGGGCAGGGGTGGGGCAGGAAGGGTCCCGCTTCCCAGACCCTTCAAGAGACTGCGGCTTTGTCTAAGGTCCCCCGCAAGTCAGCGGAGACTGGGGACGCGGTTCAGCCGGTCCCCCTGCTGGGAAGGCCTCCCAACCCTGAGCGGCCTCTGTAGACAGGAGGCTACGCTGTCCCGGAGCCCAGGGTTCTGCGGTCTGGCAGGCAATCTGAAGGAGTTGCTGCAGCTTCTGCCCCCGTCCCCCACCACGACCCCGAGGCTGAGTCGGACCAGACAAGCACCTACCGGTCGCCGAACATCATGGGCTCATTGAGACACTGGGTGCAGGCCTCGTGGAACCACTGTCGGCAGCGGTAACACTGCAGCATCCGCAGGTACCATCTGGAGAGCCAGAGGAGCCGGGGTCAGCCCGGCCCGCACTCCCGCCAGGAGTCGGCCGCAGCAACCTTCCCCAACGCAAACTTGCCTCCCAGCAGGGGAAAGGGAAGGGAACTCACAGTTACCAAGCCCTGGGCTGTGCCGGGGAGGCCCGAGCAGCAGGGCACAACATGGTATCATTTGCTCTCACCAACTGGTCAAACACGGGCCTCTGTTCCCGTTTTACAGACAGCTTGTTCGCGGTTGCTCGGGAGGCAAGGGGTGGAGAGTGACCCAGATCCTAGCCTCCTGACTTCAGAGCCCATGCTCTTTGTTACACACTGGAGCCCCCTTCTCGGGTCTGTGCCCCACACATTGCTTCCCAAACACCACTGATGGGGAAAGGTTTGCTCAGGCCGTTTCATGGGAAAATAAAGGCTCCTGTGAGCCCCTCACGTGAGGCTGTATCCATCCTGTTACAACCATTCAACAACTACTCACTGAATAAGAATGAAAACCAAAAAAGGCATTTTCTTAACTAACAATGCTCACTTCACACCTTGACAGGTGTGGTCCACGGACCACCTGCATCAGAATCACCTGGGGTCCAGGTTAAAATGCAGAAGACTCCTGGACCTGTTCCAGGTCTACTCAGCCTTTGGGGCAGCCCCTGGGAGATGCATATGTGACAATCCCCCGAGCAACTCTGCCCGGTAAGCATTGAGAACCACCGCCTCAGTGCTGCAAAGGTCTCTATAAGTATGTCTCCACCTGTAATCCCAAAGGCCCCACAACACCCACAGAAGGTGATGGGGCCAAGNGGGAAAAAAAAACTATATGCCCAGCAGGACAGAAACAAGTAAGTAAACTATGGAGGAAGCCAATGCAGCCACGGAAAACGTTGACAAAAACTTTCATGATACGGAAAAGTACTTATGATATAATGTAAGCTGAAAAAAGGGACTTAAGTTTGTATATGAGTCTGCTTTATATACAGGTTTATTTATTTTTTAGATTCTACGCGTAAGTGACGTATTTGTCTTTCTCTGCCTGCCTGACTTCACTTAGGGCGATATTCCCTGGGTCCATTCATGTTGCACTGCGCATGGGAATATTTTCATTCTTTTGTATATTTACACATCTTCTTAAGCCAATCATCCACTGGTGGGCACTTGGGTTGTGTCTTGGCCATTGTGGATAATGCTGCTATGACCACTGGGGAACTTGTATCGTTTAAACTTAGAGTTTTCATCTTTTCTGAATATATGCCCGGGAGTGGGATTGTTGGATCATATGGTAGCTCTATTTTCAGTTTTTCAAGGAACTTCCATACTGTTTTCCATAGTGGCTGCACCAATTTACATTCCCACAAACTTATGGTTGGGCTTCCCAGGTGGCACCCGTGGTAAAGAAACCTCCTGCCAACGCAGGAGACACGAGAGTTTGATCCCTGGGCTGGGAACATCCCCTGGAGGAGGGCATGGCAGCCCATTCCAGTATCCGTGCCTGGAGAATCCCACGGACAGAGAAGCCTGGTGGGCTACAGTCCATAGGGTTGCAAAGAGTCAGACACAACCTGCACGACTTAGCATGCACGCATGCAAACGTACGGCTACCAAAGAGGAAAAGGATGTGGGAGGGATAAATTAGGGTGCTGGATTAACAGATACATATTACTATCTATAAAACAGATAAGCAACAAGGATTTACTGCACAGCACAGGGAACTGTCTTCGATACCCTGTGACAACCTAAAATGGGAAACAGTCTGGAAACACAAGCATAAATTATAACTGAGTCACTTTGCTGTCTATACCTGAAACTAATACAATATTTTAAATCAACTCTACTTCAGTAAAAGACCGCCAATACTGTATAATCCCAGGTAAAAAGAAAAGCAGATGCAGAAGAAAGAACTGAACGATGTGTGCCTGTGTGCATTAGTAACAGATGTCTCTGAGCGGTGTGATGCAGGCATATAGTTTTAAGTACACGCTCTTATACTTGTTGGTACTTTGAAAACTTTCTACCAGGATGTAGGATTTTTTTATGTATATAAATCAGTAAAGAAACTTGTTAAAAAAAATATTAGCTTTATCTATCTTTTAGGGCTTGACATTAATAATATGTATTATTAATAATATGGTGGCTCAGGCTGTAAAGCGTCTGCCTGCAATGCGGGAGACCCGGGTTCAATTCCTGGGTCGGGAAGTTCCCCTGGAGAAGTAAATGGCAATCCACTCCAGCACTCTTGCCTGGAAAATCCCATGGACGGAGGAGCCTGATAGGCTACAGTCCATGGGGTCACAAAGAGTCGGACACGACTGAGTGACTTCACCTACCTATGTCATTAATAAACTATCAAACACTGTAAATGAAGATGTTATTACACGAGAAACTTCTGCCAAGAATAAAGACTACTTAAAAAAAAAAAATCCCCATTTCACAAAAGGATTTGGGCAGTCAGTGGAGAAGACGCCTCCCTCTGGATATGGTGGAGAGGGTCTGAGGGTGTCATGGAAGGCGGCATGTCCCTACTGGGGAAGTGGTTGGGGAGGCCCTGGCTCAGTTCCAAAGCTGTGTGGTCACCAGCAAGTGGCTCTCCACCTCTAAAATCCTGGAAGTCTCTGGTCTGTTACTTCACTTAGTAAAGTGAAGACCCCTCCCAGCTCCTGGGACCCCTGGTGAACACCCCTGAGAATTCAGAGTACTCAGAGTATACTCTGAATACACTGCTATTCAGAGTACAGCCAGCAGGGGGCAGGCCCACTTCACTTTCCATCCTAGCCAGGCAATGTGGAGGGGGTCACTGCAGAGAGGCCTTCTCCAGCCAGACTCGACCCCCAGCTCCCTACAGCTGAGTCAGTGAGGCCCTAAGCCACCTACTACCAAAGCCTGGGTCAGGAAGCCCCTTTCAGGGCCCAGGCTCAGAAGCCTGGACTCAGGGACACAGCAGTTGAAAGACTGGACCTTGGTCCCCACTCAGCAGCCCTCACAGGCAGGCAGTGTTCCCGAAGAGCTGTGCTCAGAGACCCAGACCCTGGTTCTGCCCTGTGTGAGCCCGGGCACAGCCTTCACCCCTCTGGACTCAGGGCACGCCACTGCGGAGAGGACTCTCTCCATCCTCACAGCCCACGGCCGTGCATACCTTGCCCAGCTGCAGGAGCTCCCAGTGATGGTTAACGAAGGCCAGGATCTCCTCGAAGTCGAAGTACTTCTTCTTGCTCTGCACGCCCAGGTTGTAGAGGGCTAGGTGAACCACATCGACCCTGGGCAAGGGTGCACGGAGGTGGGGCCAGCGTGAGGCGGCAGCCTGGGCAGCCAGGGTTGCCACGCCCTGGATCCAGGCTGAAGGGCAGGGGCAAGGCTGGGACCTGGGGGCTGGAGGCAGAATTGTTCCCAGAGGGACGCGGGAGGGGAGAGGCTGAGAGGGGCCAGGAGGGGCCTGGGCCAAGCCCCCCTCTCACCATCGCAGGGGCAGCCTCTCGATGTACTCTGGGCCCTGGTTGCACACGGAGCAGAAGAACAGGTAGAACCTGGGGGGGTGAGAAGGGGCCCAGTGGTAGGTCCCACCCTAGTCCTGCACCCTTGCCCCCACCTGCCGTTCATGGTCAGCACTGTCTTCATCCCCTCCGAGGCGGGGACAAAGATGGGGCAGAACAGGGACCGAGAACTGTTCCCCCACCCCTTCCAACCTCTACCTCAAACCCTTTCCCAAACAGCATTGCCCTGGACTGTGGCTGAGCTCAAGGGGAGCGGCTGCAGGGGCCCCCTCTTCCCCTCTGCCTGAGAGAGACAGAGACAGACACACACGTGTGCATGCGCATGCACGCACACCTACTTCAGTCACTAACCACATGAGGCACCAACCAGGACACACACAGTATCTGGTTTGACACACATGCGCCTTCTACTAGCTTAGCCCCCTTGTTAGAGGCCAGATCAAGTCACCCATCCGCTGTGGCTCCCCCAACAATCCTGGGCAGGGGTGGGGCAGGAAGGGTCCCGCTTCCCAGACCCTTCAAGAGACTGCGGCTTTGTCTAAGGTCCCCCGCAAGTCAGCGGAGACTGGGGACGCGGTTCAGCCGGTCCCCCTGCTGGGAAGGCCTCCCAACCCTGAGCGGCCTCTGTAGACAGGAGGCTACGCTGTCCCGGAGCCCAGGGTTCTGCGGTCTGGCAGGCAATCTGAAGGAGTTGCTGCAGCTTCTGCCCCCGTCCCCCACCACGACCCCGAGGCTGAGTCGGACCAGACAAGCACCTACCGGTCGCCGAACATCATGGGCTCATTGAGACACTGGGTGCAGGCCTCGTGGAACCACTGTCGGCAGCGGTAACACTGCAGCATCCGCAGGTACCATCTGGAGAGCCAGAGGAGCCGGGGTCAGCCCGGCCCGCACTCCCTCCAGGAGTCGGCCACAGCAACCTTCCCCAACGCAAACTTGCCTCCCAGCAGGGGAAAGGGAAGGGAACTCACAGTTACCAAGCCCTGGGCTGTGCCGGGGAGGCCCGAGCAGCAGGGCACAACATGGTATCATTTGCTCTCACCAACTGGTCAAACACGGGCCTCTGTTCCCGTTTTACAGACAGCTTGTTCGCGGTTGCTCGGGAGGCAAGGGGTGGAGAGTGACCCAGATCCTAGCCTCCTGACTTCAGAGCCCATGCTCTTTGTTACACACTGGAGCCCCCTTCTCGGGTCTGTGCCCCACACATTGCTTCCCAAACACCACTGATGGGGAAAGGTTTGCTCAGGCCGTTTCATGGGAAAATAAAGGCTCCTGTGAGCCCCTCACGTGAGGCTGTATCCATCCTGTTACAACCATTCAACAACTACTCACTGAATAAGAATGAAAACCAAAAAAGGCATTTTCTTAACTAACAATGCTCACTTCACACCTTGACAGGTGTGGTCCACGGACCACCTGCATCAGAATCACCTGGGGTCCAGGTTAAAATGCAGAAGACTCCTGGACCTGTTCCAGGTCTACTCAGCCTTTGGGGCAGCCCCTGGGAGATGCATATGTGACAATCCCCCGAGCAACTCTGCCCGGTAAGCATTGAGAACCACCGCCTCAGTGCTGCAAAGGTCTCTATAAGTATGTCTCCACCTGTAATCCCAAAGGCCCCACAACACCCACAGAAGGTGATGGGGCCAAGGTTATTAATCTCACTGGAGAGATGAAGCACTTCAGGTGACTTGCCCAAATCACCCAGCTAGGTCGAAAGTACAGCCTTCAGACCCCCAGGGCTTGTCAGCAGAACTGGGGGCTGAGATCAGGACTTCAGGGCGCCCTGTAGGCTGTTCCCTGTGAGCAGAGGTTCCATCTCTCACTCCGGTGGTTCCTCCCACAAGGTTGGTGCAGTCAGCCCAAGGGAACCGGCTCAATCGCCCATGGCTACACGCAGGCCCAGGCCACAAGGAAGAATCAAAGGCGCCTGTTCTATAGTTAGGGTGAGAACCCCCTCCAAAGCATCTTCAAACACGCCCAGTCCCTGCCTGCACACCTCCAGGGAAAAGGGCCTTCATCTCTCACCAGCAACCTGTTTCACTGCTTCTGATGATGGAAAGGTTTATTCAAAGTCCATGCACCAACAGTAAGAGCTCACGTTTATTAAGCGCTTCCCAAGTGCCAGGCACTGTGTGAGCCTTTACACGAATGATCTAAATCACGCTCTACTCACAACCCCCAAGCCACGGGGCAGCTACCGTAACAGAGCTCAGGGACAGCATAGCTGTAAGGGACTGGGAGGATGTGGACACACGGGAGCAGGCTGTTAACCACTGTTCGACACTTCCTTCTCTTCCATGGAGCCCCAAGAAAACCTCCACCCCCAGCGCCCCGCCTCCCCCCAGTGCTAGCCTCTCCAGCCTCGCGAGCCTGTGGGAGGCTGCGGGAGGCCCCGCCCCGCGCCGCCCCGCGGCCTTACTCTCCCGGCCCGCCGCAGTAGCAGTAGCATTGCTGCTGGTTGGTGCGGTGTGGGGAGTCCCACTCGAGCTCCTCGGGCTGGTAGGACAGCACCATCTTCACGGCCTGCAGCGTCCTGGCGATGGCGCCCTTCTTCAGCGCGCCGCCTTTCTGCGGGGAGATGAGGGCCCGAGTCACCCGCCGGGGGCCCCAGTGGGGCCACACGTGGATCCCCATCAAGGCTATCAAGGCTAATGCCGGACCAGGTGGGACAAGCGTT
>SJYH01007601.1:40395-50834 GCA_006408735.1 Sylvicapra grimmia | reverse complement strand
TCATAGGAAAAGAGCCTGATGCTGGGAAAGACTGAAGGCAGGAGAAGGGGGCGACAGAGGACGAGATGGTTGGATGGCATCGCCAACTTGATGGACATGAGTTTGAGCAAACGCTGGGAGGTGGTGAAGGACAGGGAAGCCTGGCGTGCTGCAGTCAATGAGATCGCAAGGAGTCAGATGCGGCTGAGTGACTGAACAGCAATTCATACCGTATGTCCAGAAAAGGTAAATTCTGGAAATTGCCTGGAGCTACTGCAGACAGGCTGGGGTTGAACTATGGGGATTAGGATTGTGGTGATCAAATTACTAAGAATCACTGAAATTTACACGTATCGTGAACCCTATAGTATGCAAACTATACATTAATAACTCTGTGTGGGGAGAAAAGAGAGAAAGTGTCAGAGGGGAAGGGAGGCCGGTGATGTTTGCAGACATCAGTCGCAGGGCAGAGAGGCCGGTGGAGAGGGTGGCGTGAGATCTGAAGGGGCAGACGGGGAACACCGAGGCACGCATCATTTCTGCGCGCCTCCAGCTTCCCCGCTTCCTGTTACAGCCCTGCAATCCTCCTGGGGAGAAAAGCTCCCCCAGGGCTGCGACGACTTCTCACGTCTGCCTGCAGGGAGAAGCGGGTGACCGGGGCCCAGCCAACCAATGTTGACCCTGAGGGTTTTAGCAGAGCTCTTGGGAAGTTGTTGCTTCAGCTTCTAAGCAGGTAACACAGAAGAGTGTCGCTGTTGGAAGACAATTTTTCCACCATGGAAGAGGTCAGCACGGAGGAAAGAAGAGCTGAGAGATGGAGGAAAAGAGAGAAAGACACTCATGACGTCTTGAGGTCCAGCCACTTCTGGACATTTCAGCTGAGTCATCTGTGATTCCATCAGTGTCTGCAAGGCTTCCGTCGCTTGTCACAAACAGCCCTAACCCCCTGCTCCCGCTTCATCGCCCCCTCACGCCTCTTCATTCTGCCCCTCTCGTTCCTTCTCGCCTCCTACCACGAGGCTTCTGGGTATGCAGGGGGAGGGGAACCAGCCTCTCACCACCTGCTGCATGAACTCATTGGACCAGTGACTCCCTTCCTTGAGCCTCTGCCACACCATCTGTAAATCAAGGCTAATGACGCTGACCTACACGTTTTGCCGGAGGATGAAATGAGGCCCTGTATGCCAAGCGCCTGTCACACAGTGCGTGCATGCCAAGTCACTCAGTCGCGTCCGACTCTTTGCGACCCCCTGGTCTGTAGCCCACCAGGCTCCTCCGCGCATGGGATTCTCCAGGCAAGAACACTGGACTGGGTTGCCATCCCATTCTCCAGGGTGTCACATAGTAGGTTTTCCATAAACATAATACTGCTGTTTTTAGATTTTTTTTTAATGTTGACCATTTTTTAAATTTTTATTTATTTTCCATTGATTGATGATTGCTTCACAATACTGGTTTGATTGCTGTCCTACATCAACAGGAATTAACCATGTGTACATACGCCTCTCCCTCCTGAAGCTCCCTCCCACCTCCCACCCATTCACATCCCTCTAGGTTATGACAGAGCCCCCAAATCACTGCAGATGGTGACTGCAGCCATGAAATTAAAAGACGCTCACTCCTTGGAAGGAAAGTATGACCAACCTAGATAACAAATTAAAAAGCAGAGATATTACTTTGCCAACAAAGATCCGTCTAGTCAAGGCTATGGTTTTTCCTGTGGTCATGTATGGATGTGAGAGTTGGACTGTGAAGAAAGCTGAGTACCGAAGAATTGATGCTTTTGAACTGTGATGTTGGAGAAGACTCTTGAGAGTCCCTTGGACTGCAAGGAGATCCAACCAGTGCATCCTAAGGGAGATTAGTCCTAGGTGTTCATTGGAAGGACTGATGCTGAAGCTGAAACTCCAATACTTTGGCCACCTGATGTGAAGAGTTGACTCGTTGGAAAAGACCCTGATGCTGGGAGGGATTGAGGGCAGGAGAAGAAGGGGACGACAGAGGATGAGATGGCTGGATGGCATCACCGACTCGATGGACATGAGTCTGAGTGAACTCTGGGAGTTGGTGGTGGACAGGGCAGCCTGGCGTGCTGCGATTCATGGGGTCCCAAAGAGTCAGACACAACTGAGTGACTGAACTGAACTGAACTGATGTGGACTATTTTTAAAGTCTTTATTGAATGTGTTACAATATTACTTCTGGCTTACGTTTTGGTTTTATGGCTCCAAAGATGTGTGGGGTCTTAGTTCCCTGGATGGAACCCACACACACTCAGGATTGGAAGGTGAAGTGTCAACCTCTGGACTGCCAGGCAAGTCCCCAGTGTATTACTATTATTAAGAAAAGTAATGATTAATAATTATTATTTCTTAGCATTAGTGGCTCGGCAGGTGGTGTTTGGTGCCAGAGCTCTTCACGGGACCAACGCTTCTGTGCCACGTCCGGGTGAAGATGTCAGAGTTGACTCAGGGGTCCCCCTGGGACGGCCAGCATCACTGGTTCGTGTCCCCGCAGGCTCAGGTGGGAGCAGTTGAAGAGCAATTAGCTAGGGTTGAGGGCAAGAGGGCTCAGAATCGTCAGCAATGAGCTATAATCCTCCCAATCACCACATCAGCCAAAGTTCCCAACCTCCAAAAAGCACAAGGATCAGCAGCTGAGAATCTTGTCAGGGCGTGGGTTCTGACCCAGGTGGCCCTGCAGGTTCGGGAGCACCGGTGTGGGGCCTGAGATTGTTCCTCTAGCTGGCTGCCCGGTCCATGGACCACACGGTGAGTAACAAGGACTCCCAAACACGTGTTCATATTCGGCTTCGTGTTGGAATCACCTGCGTGCATGCGTGCGTGCTAAGTCACTTCAGTTGTGTCCAATTCTTTGCTACCCTGCGCACCGTAGCCCGCCAGGCCCCTCTGTCTATGGGAATCGCCTGGGGAACTTAAGACACTGCTGGCGTCTGGTTCTGCCCCGAAAGGGTCCCCTCAGTTGCTCTGGGGTGTGGCCGGCGCCCCTGTATTTGTTGAGGTGTCCTCAGGGGCAAGCGGGGTGGGATCCGTGGTCCTAAAGAGCTGCGGTCTCCTTCCCCACACGTCCGCAGGCGAGAGGGACTTGCTTTAAACGCCAGAGGGGAAATTGGCTTTTTAAAAATCCTTCTAGTAGTACCCTCCCCCCCCCAACCACACACACACAAGAAGGAAATAAGTGACCCACAGCTTGAGCCGCCAGACACTGAAGCATCAAGAGGGATGACGCGCAGGTGAAGGGGCGCCGCGCGGCGCCCGCACCCCGACTGAGCCGCCTCTGCGCCCGGGCAGGCGAGGTGCAGGCCGTGCGCTCCGCTCCGGAGCAGCCGTGGCGTTTCCCCCGGGGGGAGAGGGCGCCTCGCCGCTGGAAATGCCTGTTCCCAGAGGAATGGCACCCCTGGCCCCCTGGGCTGGGAGGCGCCCCTTTGTCTCTGAGGCTGGGTCCCCGAGGGCCCGGCGCGTGCTCTCCCGCTCGAGCCCCCAGGCTGCAGCCCCAGGGCGCAGCGCGGAGCCGAGGCCGGCGGCCCTGTCCCTGCCCCAGGCGGCGCGGGGCAGCCCCGGGGCGGAGCCCTGCACCCCCGCCGCCGGCACCCGCGTGCCCCGGCACTGGGAGCAGCGTCTCAGGGGAGCAGGAAGGAGTGGAGCCTGTGTCACGAGGGCAGACTCCTCCCCAAACGGCGGCCCGGGCCCGGGACTTCCCGAGCGCAGCGAGCAGCCCCCGTACCTGATGCCCGTAGCGGGCGCTTCAGCGGAGCGCCCTCGCCTTCCCTGGAGCCGCTGCCGGGACGGTCAGCAAGGCGCCGGCCGCCGGCCGTGCGTCGTGGCTGACAATGCCTTTTAAGTGAGCCCCTCGTTTCTTGAGTAACACAGCACACGGGCCTTTGTCTTCGGATGCTCAGTGTGGCTGCCTTCACCCCAGGATCCCTCTGTCCTTAAACTTCTCTCCACACCGGGTCGCCCTGAGATGCAGAGCTGAGGGGAAGCTCGCTCATTTCTGTTCTGTACAAGGAAAACCTCTGTGGGCCTTTCCCCCAGAATGAAAAGGAAGACGTCATCCTGTGCTGAACTGGTTTCCAGCTTTTGTCTAAGTGTTCCTTAAGAAGACCTTCGAGGGAAAGGCGCCCGCCGCTTAGAGTAGCTGAGGCTGAGAAGGTGCTGGTAGGGCCCCCGTTGCTACGGAGATGGTAAGGAGGTTCATTACATGTAAATTCCAGGCAGATAGGAGGCTGTGCGGGTGAGTTCTCTCAAAAGGGGGAAATTTCGGGAGAGATGGGGAAGCAAATTGGCAGAGAAACTGTGATTGGAGAAACTCAGTCTCAGGGGCTCTGTTCTCCAGGGAGATGTAGACAGAGGCAATCATATTTCTCTTTCTCTCCCCAGGAAAGTAGTAAATTCTCATCTAAGCTTTTCTTCTCATAAACCAGGGGTCCAGGCAGGGATGTCAGAAGGGATAAGAATATTTATGCTAAGAAAGAGTTTGTTTGCCTGAAATTCACATTTAGTCTGGTGATCCTCAGTCCAGGGGACCACAGCCTACCCCCGAGCTTTTTCAAGACTGTACCAACACCCCACCTCAAATCCCAATGTCTGCTCTCAGATCTTTATGGAGTTAACTCGTGTGTGTGTGCGTGTGTGTGTGTGCACGTATGCATGCACAGGCGCACACAAGCATGAACTGGGAACATGACAGTGTGAAACTGACCAGGGCATGAAATCGGCCTTGTAAACTGTAAGCATGGCATGAGTCTATGTATACTATGCCTCATACAGTGTAAATCACATTTCAGAAAAGATAAGATAGGTACTAAAGAATAAAGATAAGCCTGGGACACCATCGCCTAAAGAAACTGACCTCTGTTAGAGCGTTTGCAGTGGGCAGAGTCCCACCGCTCTGGCCCCAGCCCCTTCCCCACCCCTGCTCAAAGGCTTTGATCCACCTTAGGCCCCCATCGTGAAGCGGCAGCTTTTCTTCAGATGCTCCGTATCACTCAGCTGATTTCCTGCCAGCCAGCCTGGAGCCCATCCACCCAGGGCTGTGCTCCCACAACTCAGCTCAAGTGCTCTGCCCAGCAGAACTTGAAGGAGGCCAGAGATGGTCCCCAGCTTCTCAAGCCTGGGTCCCCGCTGTGCACTTCACCTCTACTATTATTACGTCAGCTCCACCTCAGCTCATCAGGCATTAGATCCCAGAGGTTGGGGGGCTCTGAATATTTTAAGGAAAGGCAAGAGAATCCCACTTGGCTGGGTGGATGGATGGCACTGAGGAGAGAGGGGGTATGCTGTGACTTCCAGGAGGGAAGCTGATCTAAGCCACTGGTAGCCCAAGACAGAAGCTATAGAGTGCTATCAAAGCCTCAGGTCCAAAGGGCAAGGTGAAGCTAGAGACAGAAACGCAAGCGGTGGGTGATCAATGAGCTCAGATGCTGGGAGAATTCCAAACAAGGGGGTGGGCAGGAGGCGGGGCTGGGAGAAGCGAGGTTCAGAGCCAGAAGTCAGTGAACCTGGGGAGAACTCTGAGGTGCCCCTTAAACAAGAGAGGGTGTGGCCAGATGCAGGGCTGGGTGTGACAGCTAAGAGGAACCTGCAAGGCTGGCCACGTGTCGTGGCGCTTAGACTCGGACAGTCCATCCATCCGCCTCCTTGCTCTGTCCTCTCCCAGGCTGGTCGCACACTTTGATTCTCAAGCAGCTCTCAGCTGCTGCCCTGCCCACGTTCCCGAGCCCACCACCTTCATCCCCACTCACCTCTCTCTGATATAGAACTGAATCATTTCCTTACATTTAGGAAAGAAACACCCTCTAGAGAAATGCCCCCTTCCTCTCCACCTCCACCCATTCTGAATAATAAATCTAGAAGATAAAAACTAAGGCCATCAAAATAAAGTCACTTGCTGATGAGCTCTGACTTGGGAAAGCTAAATATTTATGGATAGAAGGGCACAGAGGAAATCCACTTGGGGGAAATGATTTCTAAAGTTTGCTGTCTACTTATGGCCTTAAAAGTTTTCAATTTCTCAAGTTGCAGGGAAAGATCAATCGTGGGGAGGTAAAAATTTGTTTTGGAAAAGTCGTGAAAAATGTCTTTGCTCTGACATGAAGTAACAGAGTTTTGCCTCATGTTCCTGGTGGGCACGGTGAGGAGGATGGGGCCAAGACGAAAGACGGACGGTGCCGGCGGCTGATGTTGCTGACACACAGTCTTAAAGATGACGATCAGCTCGCCCGGGAGAGCGCAAGGGAAGAAGGCTACGCGGGTAGAATGAACACGTATGGTCTATAAATAGGACACATGCTTGAGAAGCATTCTCTAACCTGGAGGCAGACTCGCGTCTGCTCCTTCATTGAGTCACTGCCCGTTAATGGTGTTGCTGGAGCTTCTATTAATCTAATGACTGTGCTTTGGAATAATAATGCTTGTCTCCTGGCCCGTCTCTCCCATCTGACGGACAGCTTGGATTCATCAGAGAAAGGGCCTGAGAGCTACATCAGTCATTATTAAATAGAAATCGATGGAGGCTGTTCCTTGAAGGAAGCTGTGGGTCCGTGATAGGTGGCCACGTGTTACCTCTCAGCTGCCAGGTCCGATAGAGCTCCTGAGCGCCAGGGCCCGGTGAGGCCATGCTGAGCCTCTGGAGCCTGGAAACCGGTGTGTGGACATTGGAAGTTAGTCCTGCTAAGAGGACAATCGGGAAGGGATACAATGTCAGTGATGCCCCCGGCGGGGAGCTCATAGGCAGCCCTGGTTCTGGGCTCCCCAGGTGGGCAGAAGTCAGCTGAATCTTCAGCTCCAGGCTGCTCGGTGCCCATCATACAGCCCACACACCCACTCTGAACCAGCGCGGTGGAAAAGACTACTTGGCCCCCCAAATGGAAGGAAACCAGGAACTGTTGGTCATCTGAGGGTCTAGCAGCAGGGGTCCCAGGTACCTGCAGAGTCACAGAGTCACTGACCGCCAGCCGGGCTGGCTCCTCCCCACACCTGCCCTTCCTCTTCTGCTGTCCTGGCCCCAGCTTCCTCCCGGCACAGCGAGGGGAGGGGTCCTTCCACGAGGCTGATGCCCAGAGAGGCGCTCGTAACCCCATGTCCTCTCGTGCGTCACCGAGCTCCCCAAGGACTGGAGGAAGGCGTTGCTTCCTAAGGGTGCAGGCGTCCCCAGCTCCGCTCCGCGTTGTCGGCCCAGGGGTGGCACCCAGGCCTCGGGCGGGCTCACCCGTTCCTGTTCAGACAGGTGGCGCGTGTGTGCACGCTCAGTTGCATCCAGCTCTTTGCAACCCTGTGGACTGCAGCCCGCCAGGCTCCTCTGTCCATGGGATTCTCCAGGCAAGAATGCTGGAGTGGGTTGCCATTTCCTTCTCCAGGGGATCTTCCTGACTCAGGGATCAAACCCACATCCCTTGCATTGCAGGCAGATTCTTTACCATCTGTGCCACCAGGGAAGCTGCCAGTGAGTATGTGTGATCCCTGCAGAAATTGATGGTGGGCTGCTGTCCATGGGGTCACAACTCCCAGTCTGCCACTATGACCTCCATTTCCAGGACAGGAAAAGAGACTTACAGAAATGAGGTAGCTTGAGCAAGTTGGCACAGAGAGCATCACAGCCACTGCTCAGCGCACGTCCAGAGTGTGACGCTCGTGTCCACCTCCACCACGGCATGCCCAGTCGTTCCTACAGTTCAGGTCCACGCCCTCTGCTGGCCCAGGGCTGACTTCTGTCCTCCACACTACAGTGCAAAGCCCCCGCCTTCATCTGGCCTTTATGCCTGAACCCGCCCAGAGCTGTGGTCACTCTGGTCAGGACACAGATCTGAGTGATGGACCCCTCGCCTCTGCCCTGTCGGCGCCCCCCCAGCCCCACCAGCCTTGGTTCAGAGGTGTATGTCTCTCATGGCACCAGACACAGGCTTGGCGGCTGCAGACGGGAACAGCCTCTTCTTGGTGAAAAAATTCGCTTCCCCTGAAAATTGTGCCGGAGCCCCATCACGTTGGTGCCAGGGTTTCCCTGAGGACTAGGACTGACAAGCCTGGGCACAGGGCCCGGCAGAGGCTGCTGGAGGAAGAAGTGGATCGGGGCCATGGGGGTCGTGGTCTTGGCTCGTTCAGATAAGGTAAGTCCTCTCCCGAGAAGAGATGCTGGTTTAGAGACACCAGCCTGAGCTGGGGAAACTTCCTGCTTGTAAAACTCAAGGACTCCCACGATAGCGCCTAACTAATTAGCCAGTGGTTCTGTGTAAATTTGCCTTTTATAAATTCAAAAGACCAAACTCCTTGGACAAAAGTCCAACCAAAGTTCAGTTTTAAAGAAAGTCTCAGAGAGAGTATCTAGCTGGGTTTGTTTAGACTTTTATTAAAGAAAGATATGCATATATACGTATATATTAAAGATATATATATGCATCATATTTTCATATATATTTTACATGTCTTATATTGAAGATTTGTGTATAGATAATAAGTCTGTATCTATGTATGTGTTCTGTACATGCATGTTCAGTTGTGTCTGACGCCTTTGCAACCCATGGACCCTGCCATGGGGTCCCCTGCCAGGCTCCTCTGTCCATGGGATTTCCCAGACAAGAACACTGGGGCGAATTGCCATTTCCTCCTCCAGGGGATCTTCCCAACCCAGGGACCAAATCTGAGTCCCCTGCATCTAATGCATTGGCATAGATTCTTTATCACTGAGCCATCTGGGAAGCCCATCTATGTATATATACATATCATCTATATATCTTGTATATATAAATATATCTTCAATCTATGTTGAACTTCAAACATGAAGTTCAATGAATTTTCACCACCTGAGCTTGTATAATCAGCATTCCCATCACAAAGAGGAAGATCTCAGCACCCCAGAAGTCTCCTCACTTGCCTCCCAGTCACTGGCTCTCCCTTCGTCCAATGTCTAATACCACAAATTAGTCAGGCAGAGGTCATGTGAGTGTCATTTTTAATTGAACTATAATTAACACACATTAAAATGCACAGGTCTTAGGTGTTTGGGTCGATGAATTTTGACAATTGCATACATTCAGGCACCACTACCCAAAACAAGATTCAACCCAGCACTGCTCAATAGCAATGTAACGAGAGCCACACACATCATTTAAAAATTTCTAGCAGCCACATTAGGAAAAGTAAAGAGAAACAGGCGAAATTAATTATAATACCATATTTTTAGCCCAGCACATTAAAAATATTATCACATCAACACATAATGAAGATTAAAATTATAATTAAAAATTTTACTTTTTTTGGTAGCAAGTCTTTATAAGTGTATATCTTGTACTTAGAACACATATCAATTCAGATGCTAACTTTTTAGCTGTTAATGTGAAACGCCATCCTACCCAACTGTGGGCTTCCCAGGTGGCGCTAGCGGTAAAGAACTCACCTGCCAACGCAGGAGATGCAAGAGACGTGCTTTTGATCCCTGGATTGGGAAGATCCCCTGGAGGAGGGCACGGGGCATTCTCGCCTGGAGAATCCCATGGACAGAGGAGCCTGGCGGGCTACAGTCTGTGAGGTCACAAAGAGTTGAACGTGACTGAAGCGACTTAGCACATGCACACCAAACTACAGCATTAATAATGAATTACACTGCTTCAGTGTTCAATTTCACTGAAGTTAAATCCGATCTTAACTTCATTTCCTCACTTGCGCTAGCCACAGTGCAAGTCACGTTTTGTGTGGCTCGGGGCCGCCATACGAGAGTGAACGTGCTTCATTTTATAATACACGGCTCTCCAAAGGGGTGGAGCCGTCTCACACTTGTAACAGCAACATCCGAGAGCCGTCTTCTCCACATCTTTGCCAGCGTTTGCTGCTGTTAATCTTTCTTGTTTTGGTCCTGCATCTACTGTGCTTATAATTTGCATTTCCTTGGTGACTAAGATGTTGAGAAGCTTTGATACATGTATAGGCTATATTCTCAGATCTTCGGTAAGGGGTTTGATCAAGTCTTTGGTTCTTTTTAAGAACTGGGTTAGGTTGTCCCTTTGTTGATCATTTGTAGGGATTCTCTACTCGTTCTGGATACAAATTGTCAGACAGACATGCTGCCAATATTTTATCCAGTCTGCACCTGTCTCGATGGTGCCTTTTTCTAAGCATTTTCTCACCACCGTCTCGTGATGAGCAGAAACTTTAGGTTTTCATCGTATCGAGTTTTCCCAGCTTTTAGTTTTGCGCCAGTGCTGTTTGTATTCTAGCAAGGAGACCTTTGTCGGGGTCGTAAGATGTTCTCCTTTGCTTTGATAACTCGCAGAGTAGATCCAGCCAGCGCCTGTGCTCGGATGGCTTTTGAACTAAGAATGATTTTATATTTTTTAAATAGCTGAGAAAAAAACCAAAAGCAGAGTAACATTTTGCTACACGCAAAAACTATATACGCGCTTCAGATTTCAATACACATAAAGTTTTATTGGAACACGGCCTCGTCCA
>SJYH01007600.1:27559-49971 GCA_006408735.1 Sylvicapra grimmia | reverse complement strand
ATCAATAACCTCAGACATGCAGATGACACCACCCTTATGGCAGAAAGTGAAGAGGAACTAAAAAGCCTCTTGATGAAAGTGAAAGGGGAAAGCAAAAAGTTGGCTTGAAGCTCAACATTCAGAAAACGAAGATCATGGCATCCGGTGCCATCACTTCATGGGAAATAGATGGGGAAACAGTGTCAGACTTTATTTCTGGGGGGCTCCAAAATCACTTCATATGGTGATTGCAACCATGAATTAAAAGACACTTACTCCTTGGAAGAAAAGTTATGACCAACCTAGATAGCAAATTCAAAAGCAGCGACATTACTTTGCTGATTAATNATCATGGCATCCGGTGCCATCACTTCATGGGAAATAGATGGGGAAACAGTGTCAGACTTTATTTCTGGGGGGCTCCAAAATCACTTCATATGGTGATTGCAACCATGAATTAAAAGACACTTACTCCTTGGAAGAAAAGTTATGACCAACCTAGATAGCAAATTCAAAAGCAGCGACATTACTTTGCTGATTAATGTCCATCTAGTCAAGGCTATGGTTTTTCCTGTGGTCATGTATGGATGTGAGAGTTGGACTGTGAAGAAGGCTGAGCCCCAAAGAATTGATGCTTTTGAACTGTGGTGTTGGAGAAGACTCTTGAGAATCCCTTGGACTGCAAGGAGATCCAACCAGTCCATTCTGAAGGAGATCAGCCCTGGGATTTCTTTGGAAGGAATGATGCTAAAGCTGAAATTCCAGTACTTTGGCCACCTCATGCAAAGAGTTGACTCATTGGAAAAAACTCTAATGCCTGGAAGGATTGGGGGCAGGAGAAGAAGAGGACAACGAAGGATGAGATGGTTGCATGGCATCACTGACTCGATGAATGTGAGTCTGAGTGAATTCCAGGAGATGGTGATGGACAGGGAGGCCTGGCGTGCTGTGATTCATGGGGTCGCAAAGAGTGGGACATGACTGAGCGGCTGAACTGACCTGGCAAGTCTTTTACAGAATAGTGATGATTTGGCAAGTTGCTCTGATAGATTTCAGGGGTCAAAGTTTGTTTCATTTGCCCCCAAGCTCCCACAGTAGTTAAAATTTCAAAAAGATTAGATTGGTGGTTTGAGGATACCTGTGAAACTTTCCTAACTCCATGTAGTTCCTTCACTCCCCTTTACCCTATGGGGGAGGGACGTGCTGTTTCAAATAGGAGTTGCTTGGAAAAGGGATTTCTCAATTTCTTAGTTATCAATAGGCAGTACAATTAACAATACTTCATATATTGATATAACTACATAATATAAATATATTTGACTAATTACAGTTTGCCTAATTGGGTATGGGTATAAATAAAATATAATAAAGCTATACCTACTAGTGTTTTAAATTATTAGTGTTTTAAAGGATTACATATAAGGAACATAAACATGGGTTATATAAATATGAATGTTACAGTAACATCCGGAAGCAATAAGCACAAAGGTATAAATGTCTAAACTGGAAGAATCTTGAAACCCTCATGTTAATTCGTAAATGTAGTATTTTTAACTTGTGACAAGAAAGATTGGTAGGCAGCCATTGGAGAGGAATCCTGAGAGGCCCCTCACAACTCGCATGGAGCCTGGACTTTCCTGAGGCCACACGAGCAGGTCACTGAGGTCCCCATCGTAACTAGATTGGAATCACAAGATTCCTGCCGCAACTCGTGAAAAAGCAGGAGATTCTCAACTCAAAGCGAGATGAGGCTCTTTTCCGCTGTGGCAGAACACCGAGAGTCCCACCGCAACTCAAGAAGGGCCCCGGTTTTCCCTCCTCATCTTGTGATGAGGGTCCATTTCCCTGCTTCATTGGGAAAGGAATTCCAGTGTTCCCGTCACACCTCAAGGGGAGGCTGTCTCAACTCGAAACTCGAGAGGAAGTCAAGAGGTCGTGCCACCATTCCAAAAGACCCTGATGCCAAAATCCACTACAGATACAACTGACTACCCTGCACAGACTCGACAGTCACCCCAAAGATCAACTCAAAACAAGATGGCAGGTGTGACAGCCCTGTGGCACCTTGAGAGAAAGCCACGGATCCCTATGTCAACTAGACAGGAAGCCTGACACTGCTTGTCTAGCTCGAGAGGAAAGCAGATTTGAATGTCTCCATATGAGACGAGGCCTGACTCCCCTGTGGAAACTCCAGAGGAACCCCGAGATCCATGTTAGCACTGGAGAGGCACCCAGAGCTTCTGGTCTCAACTCCAGATGAGGCCCGCAGCCCCAGCAGAGACTGGCGAGGAATCCCGAGAGGACTCTCGCAACTCGCATGGAGATTGGACTTTCCTGAGGCCATACAAGTGGATCCCTGAATTCCTTGTCATAACTCGAGAGGAACCCCAAGTTTCCTGCCACAACTCGAGAAAAACCAGGTGATTTTCTCTCAACGTGAGATGAGGACCTTTTCCAATGTGGCAATTCGAGAGAAATTCCACCTTCCATCTTGAGCCTGGAAAGGGTCCCTGACACCCTTGAGGCAACTCAAGAAGTTCACTGACATAACCGTCCCCACTCGAGAGGAACACCGAGGGTCCCGCCACAACTCAAGAAGAGCCCCGGTTTTGCCTTCTCATCTCGAGATGAGGGTCCATTTCCTTACTTTGTCGGGAAAGCAATCCCAGCGTTCACGTCGCACCTCAAGAGGAGGCAGTCTCAATGGAACCTCGAGAGGAACTTCAGGCGTTGTGCCACAGTTCCAAAAGACTCCAGTGTCCCAATCCACTCCAGATACAACTGACTCCCTTGCACTGTCACAACGGTCACCCCAAGGATCAATTGAAAACACAATGGCAGGTGTAACAGCCCTGTTGCAACTCGGGGAAAGCCATCGATCCCTATGTCAAATCGACAGGAAGCCTGACGCTGCTTTGACAGCTTGAGAGGAAAGCGGACTTGTATGTCTGCACACGAGACAAGGCTTGACCTCCTGTGGAAAATCCAGAGGAACCCCGAGATCCAAGTCAGCACTGGAGAAGAACCCTGAAATTCCAGTCTCAACTCCAGATGAGGACCTTGGCCCCAGAAGTGACTGGAGAGGAATCCCGAGAGGCGGCTCACAACTCGCATGGAGACTGGACTTCCCTAAGGCAACACGAGTGGGTCCCTGAGGTCCCCGTCTTAACTCGAGAGAGTTTCCTGCCGCAACTTGAGAAAACACAGGAAATTCTCCCTTGACGCAACTGAAGAAGTTCTGCGACATAACCATCTCCAGTCGAGAGGAAAACCGAGGGTCCCACCGCAACTCAAGAAGAGCTTTGGCTTTCCCTCTTCATCTCGAGATGACGGTCCATTTCCCTGCTTCGTCAGCAAACAAATACAAGCGTTCCCTTCACACCTCAAGAGGAGGCAGTCTCAACTTGAACCTCAAAAAGAAGTCCAGGGTTCGTGCAACCGTTCCAAAAGATCCCAATTTCCCAATCCACTCCAGATACACCTGACTACCCTGCAATGACTCGACGGTCACACCGAAGATCGACTGAAAACACAATGGCAGGTGTGACAACCCTGTGGCACCTGGAGAGAAAGCCACCAATCAGTATGTCAACTCAACAGGAAGCCTCACACTGCTTCTCCAGCTCGAGAGGAAAGCAGACTTGCATGTCTCCACTCGAGCTGAGGCCTGACTCCCCTCTGGAAACTCTAGAGGAACCCCGAGTTCCATGTCAGCACTGGTGAGGAACCTGAGGTTCTGGCATCAACTACAGATGGAGACCACGACCCTGGAAGCGACTGGAGAGGAATCCAGAGTGGACCCTCGCAACTTGCATGGAGACAGGACTTTCCTGAGGCCATACAAGCTGGTCCCTGAGGTCCCCTTCGTAACTCGAGTAGAACCCCGAGTTTCCTGCTGCAACAGGAGAAAAACCATGAGATTCTCCCCTCAACGTGAGATGAGGCCCTTTTCATGGCAGCATCTCTACGGAAATCCCACCTTCCCTCTTGAGCATCGAAAGGGTCCTTGACACCCTTGAGGAAACTCAAGAATTTCACTGACATACCCATCTCCACTCGAGAGGAACACCGTGGGTCACGTCACAACTCAAGAAGAGCCCCGGATTTCCCTCCTCATTTTGAGATGAGGTTCCATTTCCATGCTTTGTCGAGAAAGGAATCCCTGTGTTCCCGTCTCACCTCAAGAGGAAGCCATCTCCACTTGAACCTCGAGAGGAACTCCAGGGGTCCTGCCACCATTCCAAAAGACCCCGATGTCCCAATCCACTCCAGGTACACCTGAGTCCCCTGCAATGACTCGACAGTCACTCCGACTCAAAACACAATGGCTGGTGTGACTGCTTTGAGGCACCTCGAGAAAAAGCCACCAATCCCTATGGCAACTCGACAGGAAGCCTGACACAGCTTTTCCAGCTCGAGAGGAAAGTGAACTTGCATGTCTCCACAGGAGGTGAGGCCTGACTCCCCTTTGGAAACTCCAGAAGAACCCGAAAATCCATGTCAGCACTGGAGAGTAAACCTGAAGTTCCAGCTTCAAATCCAGATGAGGACCGTGGCCCCAGCAGCGACTGGAGAGGAATCCTGAGAATCCCCTCGCAACTTGCATAGAGACTGGACTTTCCTCAGGCCACACGACCAGTTCCCTGAGGTCCCCATCATAATTCGAGAGGAACCGCAAGTTTCCTGCCGCAACAGGAGAAAAACCATGAGATTCTCCCCTCAACGCAAGATGAGGCCCTTTTCCATTGCAGCATCTCAAGAGAAATCCCACCTTCCCTCTTGAGCCTCAAAAGGATCCTGGATATCCTTGAGGCAACTCAGGAAGATCCCCGACATACCTGTCTCCACTTGAGGGGAATAGCGAGGGTTCCGCCACAACTCAAGAAGAGCCCTGGGTTTCCCTGCTCATCTTGATATGATGGTCCACTTCCCTGCTTTGTCCAGAAAGGAATTTCCCTGTTCCCGTTGCACCTCAAGAGGAGGCAGTCTCAACTTGAACCTCGAGAGGAACTCCAGGGGTCATGCCCCAATTCCAAAAGACCCCGATGTCCCAATCCACTCCAGATACTCCTGACTCCCCTGAACTGACTCGACAGTCACCCCAAGGATTGACTCAAAACAAGATGGCAGGTGTGACAGCCCTGTGGCACCTCGAGAGAAAGACACCGATCCCTATGTCAACTCGACAGGAAGCCTGACACTACTCTTACAGCTTGAGGGAAGCGGACTTTCATGTCTCCAGAAGAGACAAGGCCTTAATCCCCTGTGGAAACTCCAGAGCAACCCCGAGATCCATGTCATAACTGGAGAGGAAGCCTGAGATTGTGGCCTCAGTTCCAGTTGAGGACCTAGGACACGACACCAACTGGAGAGGAATCCTGAGAGGCCCCTCGCAACTCGCATGGAGACTGGACTTTCCTGAGGCAACATGAGTGGTTCCCTGATGTTGCTGTCATAACTTGCAAGCAACCCCCAGTTTTCTAGTGCAACTCGTGAAAAACCAGGAGATTCTCCCCTCAACGCGAGAAGAGGCCCCTTTCCTCTGTTGCATCTCGAGAAAAATCCCACCTTCCCTCTTGAGCCTCGATAGGGTCATTGACATCCTTGATGCAACTCAAGAAGTTCCCCGACATAACCCATCTCCACTCGAGAGGAAACCCGAGGGTCCCGCCAGAACTCAAGAAGAGCCCCGTTTTTCCCTCCTCATCTTGGGATGTGGGTCAATTTCCTTGATTCATCAGGAAAGGAATCCCAGCGTTCCTATCACACCTCAAGTGAAGGCAGTCTAAACTTGAAAGTCAAGAGGAATTCCATGGGTTGTGCCACCATTCCAAAGGACCCCGATGTCCCAGTCCACTCCAGATACACCTGATTCTGTTGTACTGACTCGACGGTCACCCTGAGTATCGACTCAGAACACATTCACACGTGTGACAGCTCTGTGGCACCTCGAGAGAAAGTCAAAGATCCCTATGTCAACTCTACATGAAGCCTGACACTACTGTTACAGCTCAAGAGGAATGCAGACTTGAATGTCTCCACAAGACACGAGACCTGACTCCACTGTGGAAACTCCAGAGGAACTCTGAGATCCATGTCAGCACTGGAGAGGAAACCTGAGGTTGCGGCCTCAACTACAGATGTGGACCTGGTACCCGGCACTGACTGGAGAGGAATCCCGAGAGGCCCTCACAACTCGCATGGAGACTGGACTTTCCTGAGGCAACACCAACTAGTCCCTGAGTTCCCTGTCGTAACTCGATTGGAACCCCAAGTTTCCTGCCACAACTCGAGAAAAACCAGGAGATTCTCCCCTCAACAGGAGATGAGGCCCTTTTCACTGCAGTGTCTCGAGATAAATCCCACCTTCCCTCTTAAGCCTCAAAGGGTCCTTGACACCCTGGATGCAATTCAAGAATTTCCCCGAAATACCCGTCTCCACTCGAGAGGAACACTGAGGGTCCCGACACAACTCAAGAAGAGCCCCGTTTTTCCTTCCTCGACTTGAAATGAGGATCCATTTCCCAGCTTCGTCGGGAAAGGAATCCTGGCCTTCCCGTCGCACCGCAAGAGGAGGCAGTCTCAACTTGAACGTCGAGAGGAACGCCAGGGGTCATGTCACCATTCAAAAAGACCATGATTGTCGGGAGTCAGCACGGGAAATCCCACCCAGGACAAGGTCATGCAGAGAGATCTGACAGGGCAAGGTGAGTCAGGTCTCAAGGGGTCCTCTGCCTGAGCATCTACCCCAAAACNATTCTCCCCTCAACAGGAGATGAGGCCCTTTTCACTGCAGTGTCTCGAGATAAATCCCACCTTCCCTCTTAAGCCTCAAAGGGTCCTTGACACCCTGGATGCAATTCAAGAATTTCCCCGAAATACCCGTCTCCACTCGAGAGGAACACTGAGGGTCCCGACACAACTCAAGAAGAGCCCCGTTTTTCCTTCCTCGACTTGAAATGAGGATCCATTTCCCAGCTTCGTCGGGAAAGGAATCCTGGCCTTCCCGTCGCACCGCAAGAGGAGGCAGTCTCAACTTGAACGTCGAGAGGAACGCCAGGGGTCATGTCACCATTCAAAAAGACCATGATTGTCGGGAGTCAGCACGGGAAATCCCACCCAGGACAAGGTCATGCAGAGAGATCTGACAGGGCAAGGTGAGTCAGGTCTCAAGGGGTCCTCTGCCTGAGCAT
The DNA here is from genome assembly GCA_006408735.1 of Sylvicapra grimmia. Taxonomy (NCBI): domain Eukaryota; kingdom Metazoa; phylum Chordata; class Mammalia; order Artiodactyla; family Bovidae; genus Sylvicapra; species Sylvicapra grimmia. The sequence continues at coordinate 42,799 of SJYH01007600.1, read as the reverse complement.
CTACCCCAAAACCAAAATCTGTCTGTTTACTGTCTGCTATACTATACCCTTCTGACATTACAGGCGGCTATCTCCAACCACCTATCTCTGGAAAATGGTAACTTAGAGCCCCAAGTGGTCTCTTGCATATGAAAGGAGTGTCTCAGCTCACATCCCTCTGATGGCTCTCTAACTTCTCTGACATGTTTTGCCAGACTTTTACAACTTATGATACAGCCCCCCAACTGTGACAGGCATGCAGCTTAAAGCATCTTAAATATGTAGAGCATTTTCTATAAAGCTAGAAATTATATTGATGATGGGTTCTCACTGTTGAGTCAGTGACTGCTGCCAGGCCTCCATACTCTTTATCTTTTAGGCACCTGAAGGATATTAATCAATGTAATTGGATATAGAAAAAGGAATACAGTAGTTTTAATGTTAGCAACACTAAGCTTTTGAGTTAATGAATTTTCCCTTTGTTATAAATCACTGTACTCCTCTTTCCTTGTTATAAATTGTTGTGTCCTTGCTATGTAAGAATGCAACTTTATTTATTGCTTTCTGAGAATGGCACCAGACTTTGGGAAGAACAACACTACTAAGGCAAGTAAGTTTTCTGGTTGACAGACCCTTATCAGAAAAGGACCATAAAATATTATTTGTCCTTCTGGCCATAAGATGATGTAAATCACCTAACACTTGTGTATACAGCTGGGTATTCAGAGAGAAAGGCGTCTCTCAATAAGTGTCAGGGCTGCTAATGCTGCATAATTTTCTGTTATGCATTGATCTCTATTTACAACCAAAAGTATAAAAAGCCTTTCCAGACAATAAAAGATGGGCAAGGCACTGGAAAGACTGGTTTCTCCTGTGTTGACTCTCTCTCTGTCTCTTTCTCCCTCTCCCTCCCTCTTCTTCTCAAGCTGAATTCCCATCTGGGTTGTGGAGGTTACATGTCTACTTACTTATCCTGGTTTCTAAGACCCACGTGAGATGGAGCCCAAGTCGGGGCATGCTCCACTATTCAAGTGGGCGCTGGTGGCCTATGTAGATAGTGCAAACCATTTGTATCTGGGTTTTATTAACTCTCTGCATAAACTAAGTTATTCAGCCACTTTTCTCCACTAATTTTCCTACTATACTATTCTATTTTAATCTTTATATTTCTAATTAAATAATTTTTTTAGAGGTCAACTCCGTCACCCTACAAATTCCCTGAATGCAATGGGGCTGAACCCCAGCACCTGATGTCCCAATCCAATCCAGATACACCTGACTCCCCTGAACTGACTCGATGGTCACCCCGAGGATCAACTAAAAACTCGATGGCAGGTGTGACAGCCCTCTGGCACCTCAAGAGAAAGCCACTGATCCCTATGTCAACTTGACAGGAAGCATGACACTGCTTTGACAGCCCGAGAGGAAAGTGGACTAGCATGTCTCCACAGGAGACGAGTCCTGACTCCCCTGTGGAAACTCCAGAGGAACCCCGAGATCCATGTCAGCACTGGAGAGGAAACCTGAGGTTCCGCCCTCAAACCCAGATGAGGACCTCAGCCCTGGCAGCAACTGGAGAGGAATCCCAAGAGGCCCTTTGCAACTCGCATGGAGACTGGCCTTTCCTGAGGAAAAAGAACTGGTATCTGAGGTCCCCATAATAATTTGAGAGGAACCCCAAGTTTCCTACCACAACAGGTGAAAAACCAGGAGATTGTCCCATCAACGCGAGATCAGGCCCTTTTCTGCTGCAGCGTCTTGAAAGAAATCCCACCTTCCCTATAGAGCCTTAAAAGGGTCCTGACACCCTTGAGACAACTCACAAAGTTCCCTGATATACCTGTCTCCACTCGAGGGGAAATCCAAAGTCCTGCCACAACTCAAGAAGAACCCCGGTTTTCCTTCCTTATCTTGAGATGAGGGTCCATTTCCCTTCCTCATCAAAAAGGATTCCGGGTGTTCCCTTCGCACCTCAGGAGGAGGTGGTCTCAACTTGTACCTGGAGAGGAACTCCAGGGGTCATGCCAAAATTCCAAAAGAGCCCGATGTCCCAATCCACTCCAGATACTCCTGACTCCCCAGAAATGAGTCGACGGTCACCATGAGGATCAATTCAAAACAAGATGGCAGTTGTGACAGCCCTGTGGCACCTTGTGAGAAAGACACCGATCCCTATGTCAACTCGACAGGAAGCCTGACACTACTCTTACAGCTCGAGGGAAGCGGACTTTCATGTCTATAAAAGAGATAAGGCCTGAATCTCCTGTGGAAACTACAGAGGAACCCCAAGATCCATGTCAGCACTGGAGAGGAAGCCTAAGGTTGCAGCCTCAGTTCCAGTTGAGGACCTAGGACATGACCCCAACTGGAGAGGAATCCTGAGGGGCTCCTGGCAACTCACATGCAGACTGCACTTTCCTGAGGCAACATGTGTGGGTCCCTGAGGTCACTGTCACAACTCATGAGCAACTCCCAGTTTTCTGCCACAACTCGAGAAAAACCAGGAGATTCTCCCCTCAACGTGAGATGAGGCCCTTTTCCTCTGCAGCATTTGAAAAAAAAAAATCCCACCTTCCCTCTTGAGCCTTGAAATGGTCCTTGACATCCTTGATTCAACACAAGAAGTTCCCCAACATACCCGTCTCCACCCGAGAGGAACACCGAGGCTCCTGCCACAACTCAAGAAGAGCCCCGTTTTTCCCTCCTCATTTCGAGATGAGAGTCCATTTCCCTGCTTCGTCAGGAAAATTATCCCGGCTTTCCTGTTGCACTTCAAGTGGAAGTGGTCTAAACTTGAAAGTCGAGAGGAATTCCAGGGCTCGTGCCACCATTCCAAAAGACCCCGATGTCCCAGTCCACTCCAGATACACCTGATTCTGCTGCACTGAATTGACAGTCACCCTGAGTATCGACTCAAAACATGATGGCACGTGTGACAGCCCTGTGGCACCTCTAAAGAAAGCCACAGATCCCTATGTTAGCTCGGCAGGAAGCCTGACAGTACTGTTACAGCTCTAGAGGAAAGCAAACTTTCATGTCCCAACAAGAGTCGAGACATGACTACCTTGTTGAAACTCCATAGTAACCCCGAGATCCATGTCAGCAATGTAGAGGAAACTTGAGGTTCCAGCTTGAGCTCAAGATGGGATCTAGGACCCGGCACCGACTGGAGAGGAATACTGGGAGGCCCCTCACAACTCGCATGGACACTGGACTTTCCTGAGGCCACACGAGCGGGTCGCTGAGGTCCCCGTTGTAACTCGAGAGGAACACTAACTTTCCTGCCGCAACTTGACAAAAACCAGGAGATTCTCCTCTCAACAGGAGATGAGGTACTTTTCCACTGCGGTGTCACAAGAGAAATCCCACCTTCCCTCTTGAGCCTTGAAAGGGTCCTTCACACCCTTGCTGCAACTCAAGAAGTTCCCCAACATACCCGTCACCACTCGAGAGGAATACCGAGGGTGCCACCACAACTCAAGAAGAGCCCCCATTTTCCCTCCTCATCTTGAGATGAAGGTCCATTTCCCTGCTCCATCGGAAAATGAATCCCGGCATTCCGGTCACACCTCAAGAGGAGGCGGTTTCCACTTGAACCTCAAGAGGAACACAAGGGGTTGTGCCACAATTCCAAAAGACCCAGATGTCCCAATCCACTCCAGATACACCTGCCTCCCCTGCACTGACTAGACGGTCACACCAAGGATCAACTCAAAACACGATGCAGTGTGACAGCCCTGTTCCACCTCAAGAGAAAGCAACCGATCTGTATGTTAACTCTACAGGAAGCCTGGCACTGCTTTTCCAGCTCGAGAGGAAACAGGACTTGCATGTCTCCACACGAGATGAGGCCTGACTCACCTGTGGAAACTCCAGAGGAACCCCGAGATCCATGTCATCACTGAAGAGAAACCCTGAGGTACCGGCCTCAAGTACAGATGGGGACCTCGGCCCCAGCAGTGACTGGCAAGGAAATCTGAGAGGCCCCTCACAACTTGCATGGAGACTGGACTTTCCTCAGGCCACACGGGTGGTTCCCTGAGGTGTCCATCCTAACTTGAGAGGAACCCCATGTTTCCTGCCACAACTCGAGAAAAATCAGGATATTCTCCCCTTAACGTGAGATAAGGCCCTTTTCCGCTCCGGTGTCTTGAGAGAAATCCCACCTTCCCTCTTGATCCTCAAAAGGGTCCTTGACACCCTTGAGGCAACTCAAGAAGTTCCCCGACATAATCGTCTCCACTCGAGAGGAACATCGAGGGTCCCGCCACAACTAAAGAAGAGCCCCAATTTTCGCTCCTCATCTCGAGATGAGGGTCCATTTTCCTGCTTGGTCGGGAAAGGAATCCCGGCATTCCTGGCACACCTGAAGAGGGGGTGATCCCAATGTCAACCTCGAGAGGAACTCCAGGGCTTGTGCCACCATTTCAAAAGACCCCGATGTCCCAATCCACTCCACATACACCTGACTCCCCTGCACTTACTCGACGGTCACTGGGAGGACCGACTCAAAACACGATGGCAGCTCTGACAGACCTGTGGCAGCTCAAGAGAAAGCCACCTATCCCTATGTCAACTCCACAGGAAACCTGACACTGCTTTTCCAGCTTGAGAGGAAACCAGACTTGCCTCTCTCCATACTAGCCAAAGCCTGACTCCCCTGTGGAAACACCAGAGGAATCCCGAGATCCATGTCAGCACTGGAAAGGAAAACAGGTTCTGCCTTCAACTCCAGATGAGGTCTGCGGCCCCGGCAGCGAATGGAGAGGAATCCTCAGAGGCCCTTCGCCACTCGCATGGAGACTGGACTTTCCAGATGCCACATGAGCGGGTCCCTGAAGTCATCTTCCTACCTCAAGAGTAACCCAAAGTTTCCTGCCGCAACTCGAGAAAACCAGATTCTCCCCTCAATGCGAGTTGAGGCCCTTTTCCACTGTGGCATCTCAAAACAAATCGCACTTCCCCTCTTGAGCCTCAAAAGAGTCCTTGACACACTTGAGGCAACTCAATAAGACTTACACGTCTTCATTCCAGAGGAACACCGAGGGTCATGCCACAACTCAGGAAGAGGCCTGGTTTTCCCTCCTCATCTTGAGATGTGGGTCCATTTCCCGCTTCATCAGGAAAGGAATCCCTGCATTCCTGGCACACCTCAAGAGGAGGCAGTTTCCACTTGTACCTTGAGAGGAACTCCAGGGGTCGTGCCACCATTCCAAAAGACATGGATGTCCCAATACACTCCAGATACTCCTGTGTCCCCTGCACTGACTATACAGTCACACCAAGGATCAACTCAAAACACGATGGCAGTTGTGACAGCCCTGTGGCACCTTGAGAAAAAGCCACCAATCTGTATGTCAACTCGACAGGAAGGCTGACACTGCTTTTCCAGCTCAAGAGGAAAGCGCACTTGCATGTCTCCACATGAGACGAGACCTGACTCCCCTGTGGAAACTCCAGAGTAACCCAGAGATCCATGTCAAACACTGGAGAGGAAACCTGAAGTTCTGGCCTCAACTCGATGAGGACTGCGACCATGGCACAGACTGGAGGGGAATGCCGAGAGGCCCCTCACAACTTGCATGGACACTTGACTTTCCTGAGGCCACAGGAGTGGGTCCCTGAGGTCCCCATTGTAACTCAAGAGGAACCCCCTGTTTCCTGCTGCAACTCTCGAAAAACCAGGAGATTCTCCCCTCAATGCGAGAGGAGGCACTTTTCCACTGTGGCATCTCAAGAGAAATCCCACCTTCCCTCTTGAGCCTCAAAAGGCAACTCAAGAAGTTCCCTGACATACCCATTTCCACTCGAGAGGAACATGGAGGATCCTGCAGCAACTCAAGAAGAGCCCAGGTTTTCAATCCTCATCTTGAGATGAGGGTCCATTTTCCTGCTCCATCGGGAAAGGAAGCCCGGCATTCCTGTCGCACCTCAAGAGGAGGCAGTCTCTACTTGAAACTCGAGAGGAACTCCAGGGGTCGTGCCACCATTCCAAAAGACCCTGATGTCCCAATCCACTCCAGATACACCTGACTCCCCTGCACTGACTCGACGGTCACTGCGAGGACCGACTCAAAACATGATGGCAGTTGCGACAGACCTGTGGCAGCTCTGGAGAAAGCCACTGATCCCTATGTCAACTCGGCCAGAAGCCTAACACTGCTTTTCCAGCTCGAGAGGAAAGGGGACTTGCATGTCTCCACACGAGACGAGGCCTGACTCCCCAGAGGAAACTACAGAGGAACCTGGACATCCATGTCAGCACTAGACATTAATCCTGAGATTACAGTCTCAACTCGAGATGAGGACTGCTGCCACAGCAGTGACTGGAGAAGAATCCTGAAAGGCCCTTTGCAACTCTCATGGAGACTGGACGTTCCTGAGGCAAAATGAGCGGGTCCCTGAGGTCATTTTCATAACTCAAGAGGAACCCCAAGTTTCCTGCTGCAACTCGAGAAAAACCAGGAGATTCTCCCCTCACTGCAAAATAAAGCCCTTTTCCATTCTGGCATCTCAAGAGAAAACTCAGCTTCCCTCTTGAACCTCGAAAGTGTCCTTGACACCCTTGAGGCAACTCAAGAAATTCCCCAAGATACCCATCTCCACTCGAGAGGAACACCGAGTGTTCTGCCACAACTCAAGAAGAGCCACGGTTTTCCCTCCTAATCTGAAGATGAGGGTTCATTCTCCTGCTTCGTTGGGAAAGGAATTCCAGCGTTCCTGTCACACCTCAAGAGGAGGCGGTCTCAACTTGAAACCCAAGAGGAACTCCAGGGGTCATGCCAGCATTCCAAAAGAACCCAATGTCCCAATCCACTCCAGATACACCTGATGCCCCTGCAATGACTTGAGGGTCACACCGAGGATCGACTCAAAACACGATGGCAGGTGTGACATCCCAGTGGCACCTCGAGAGAAAGCCAGCGATCCCTATGTCAACTCGACAGGAAGCCTGACACTGCTTTTCCAGCTCAAGAGGAAAGCAGACTTGCATGTCTCCATACGAGCCGAGGCCTGACTCCCCTGTGGAAACTCATGAGGAACCCTGAGATCCATGTCAGCACTGCAGAGGAAACCTGAGGTTCTGGCCTCAAATCCAGATGATGACTGCTTTCCCAGCAGCGACTGGAGAGGAATCTCGAGAGGCGCTTTGCAACTCGCATGGAGACTGGAGTTTCCTGAGGCCAAATGAGTGGGTCCCTGAGGTCATCTTCGTAACTCAAGAGGAAGCCCAAGTTTCCTGCCACAACTCGAGAAAAAGCCAGGAGATTCTCCTCTCCAAGCATGACGAGCACCTTTCTTGCTTCGGCGTCTTGAGAGGAATCCCACCTTCCCTCTTGAGCCTTGAAAGGGTCCTTGATACCCTTGAAGCAACTAAAGAAGTTCCCCGACTTATCCATCTCAACTCGAGAGGAACACCAAGTGTCCTCCCACAACTCAAGAAGAACCCAGGTTTTCCCTCCTCACTTGAGATGAGGGTCCATTTCCCTGCTTCACTGGGAAAGGAATCCAGGTTTCCCATCACATCTCAAGAGGAGGCGGTCTCCACTTGAACCTCGAGAGGAACTCCAGGGGTAATGCCACCATTCCAAAAGACCTGGATGTTCCAATCCACTCCAGACATACCTGACTCCCCTGCACTGACTCGATGGTCACACTGAGGATCAACTCAAAACACGATGGCAAGAGTGACAGCCACGTGGCACCTCGAGAGAAAGCCACCGATCTGTATGTCAACTAGACAGAAAGCCTGACACTGCTTTTCCAGTTCGAGAGGAAGGCAGACTTGCATGTCTCCACACGAGACGAGGCCTGAATCCCCTTTGGATACTCCAGACGAACCCCGAGATCCATGTCAGCATTGGAGAGGAACCCTGAGTTTCTGGCCTCAACTACAGATGAGGACCTCGGCCCTGGCAGCGACTGCAGAGGAATGTCAAGAGGAACCTCGCAACTCGCATGGAGACTGAATTTTCCTGAGGCCATACGAGAGGGTCCCTGCGGTCCACCATGTAACTCCAGAGGAAACCCAGGTTTCTTACCGCAAATGGAGGAAAACCAGGAGATTCTCACCTCAACATGAGATGAGGTCCTTTTCCCCTGCGGTGTACTGAGATAAATCTCACCTTCCCTCTTGAGCCTGGAAAGGGTCCTTGACACCCTTGAGGCAACTCAAGAAGTTCCGCGACATACACATCTCCACTCAGGAGGAACACCCAGGGTCCCCCCACAACTCAGGAAGAGTCCTAGTTTTCCCTCCTCACCTCGAGATGAGGATCCATTTCGCTGCTTCATCGGGAAAGGTATCCAGACTTGCATGTCTCCAAACGAGACGAGGTCTGACTCCCCTGAGGAAACTCCAGAGGAATCCAGACATCCATGTAGCACTGGACAGGCATCCAGAGTTTACAGCTTCAACTCGAGATGAGGATTGCGTCCCCGGAAGTGACTGAAGAGGGATCCCGAGAGGCCCCTTGTAACTCACATGGAGACTGGACTTTCCTGAGGCCAAACGAGTGGGATCCTGAGGTCCCCGTCATAACTCGAGAGGAACCCCAAGTTTCCTGCTGCACCTCGAGAATAACCAGGAGATTCTCCACTCAAAGCATGATGAGGTCCTTTTCCACCGCAGCATCTCGAGAGAAATCCCACCTTCCCTCTTGAACCTTGAAAGGGTCCTTGACACCCTTGAGGCAACTCAAGAAGTTCCCCGACATATGCGTCTCCACTCGAGAGGAACACTGAGAATACCGCCACAACTCAAGAAGAGCCCCGGTTTTCCCTCCTCACTTTGAGATGAGGGTCCATTTCCCTGCTTCATCGGGAAAGGAATCCGGGTGTTCCCGTCGCACCTCAAGAGGAGGCAGTCTCCACTTGAACCTCGAGAGGAACACCAGGTGTCGTGCCACCATTGCAAAATACCCTGATATCCCATTCAATTCCACATACAACTGACTCCCCTGCACTGACTCGATGGTCGCCATGAGGACCAACTCAAAACATGATGGCAGCTGTGTCAGACCTGCGGCAGCTCAGGAGTAAGCCACCAATCCCTATGTCAACTTGACAGGAAGCCTGCCACTGCTTTTCCAGCTAGAGAGGAAAGTGGACCTGCCTGTCTCCATATGAGCCAAGGCCTGATGCCCCTGTGGAAACTCCAGATGAACCCCGAGATCCATGTAAGCCCTGGAGAGGAAACCTGAGGTTCCAGTATCAACTCCGGATGTGGACCGCAGCCCCGGCAGACACTGGAGAGGAATACCGAGGGGCCCCTCACAACTCGCATGGAGCCTGGACTTTTCTGAGGCCACATGGGAGGGTCCCTGAGGTCTCTGCCCTAACTCGAGAGGAACCCCATGTTTCCTGCCACAACTCGAAAAAATCAGGAGACTCTCCCCTCAACGCGAGATGAGGCCCTTTTCAATTCCACCGTCTTGAGACAAAACCCACCTTCCCTCTTGATCCTCGAAAAGGTCCTTGATATCCTTGATGTAACTCAAGAAGTTCCCGACATGCCCGTCTCCACTTGAGTGGAACACCTTGGGTCCCACCACAACTCAAGAAGAGCACCGGTTTTCCTTCCTCATCTCGAGATGAGGGTCCATTTCCCTGCTTTGTTGGCAATGGAATCCCAGCGTTCCCGTCGCACCACGAGAGGAGGTGGTCTGAACGTGAACCACGAGAGGAACTCCACAGGTTATGCTAACATTCCAAAAGACCCTGATGTCCCTATCCACTCCAGATACACCTGACTCCCCTGCACTGACTTGAAGGTCACACCAAGGATCAACTGAAAACACGATGGAAGGTATGGCTGCTCTATGGCATCTTGAGAGAAAGCCACCAATCTCTATGTCAATTCGACAGGAAAACCGAGACTGCTTTTCCAGCTCAAGAGGAAAGTGGACTTGCATGTCTCCATATGAGCTGAGGCCTGACTCCCATGTGGAAACTCCAGAGGAACCGACAGATCCATGTGAGAACTGGAGAGGAACCTGAGGTTCCTGCCTCAACTCCAGATGAGGACCGCTTTCCTGGCAGCGACTGTAGATGAATCCCGAGAGGCCCCTCGCAACTCGCATGGAGGCTGGACATTCTTGAGGCCACACAAGCAGGTCCCTGCAGTCCCCGTCATAACTCGAGAGGAACCCCAATTTTCCTGCTGCAACCCGAGAAAAACGAGGAGATTCTCCCTTCAACGTGAGCGAAGGCCCTTTTCAATGGCGGCATCTCGAGAGAAATCCCACCTTCCCTCTTGAGCCTTGAAAAGGTCCTTGACACCCTTGAGTCAACTCAAGAAGTTCCCCGACATACCCGTCTCCACTCGAGAAAAACACAGAGGATCCCGCCTCAACTCAAGAAAAGCCTTGTTTTCCCTCCTCATCTCAAGATGAGGGTCCATTTGCCTGCTTCGTCAGGAAAGGAATCCCGGTGTTCCCATTGCACCTCAAGAGGAGGTGGTCTCTACTTGAACCTCGAGAGGAACTCCAGGGTTCCTGCCACCATTCCAAAAGACCCTGAGGTCCCTATTCACTCCAGATACACCTGACTCCCCTGAACTGACTCAATGGTCACCACGAGGACCGACTCAAAACATGACGGCAGCTGTGACAGACCTGTGGCAGCTCGGGAGAAAGCCACCGATCTCTATGTCAACTGGACAGGAAACCTGACACTGCTTTTCGGGTTTGAGAGGGAAGCGGACTTGCATGTCTCCACACAAGACGAGGCCTGAATCCCATGTGGAAACTCCAGAGGAATCCAGACATCAATGTCAGCACTGGACATGAATTCTGAAGTTACAACCTCAACTCGAGATGAGAACTCTGGCCCCGGCAGTGACTGGAGAGGAATCCTGAGAGGCCCTTTGCAACTCGCATGGAGACTGGACATTCCTGAGGCCAAACAAGCGGGTCCCTGAGGTCATTTTCGTGTCTCGAGAGGAACCACAATTTTCCTGCTGAAACTCGAGTAAAACCAGGAGATTCTCCCCTCCAAGCCTGATGAGTCCCTTTTCCGCTGTGGCTTCTCATGAGAAATCCCACCTTCACTCTCGAGCTTCGAAAGGGTCTTTGACACCCCTGAGGCAACTCAAGAAGTTCCCCAATATACCATCTCCACTCGAGAAGAACACCGAGGGTGCCGCCACAACTCAAGAAGAGCGCTGGTTTTCCCTTCTCAACTCGAGATGAGTGTCCATTTCCCTGCTTCATTGGGAAAGGAATCCTGACATTCCCTTTGCACCTCAAGAGGAGGCGATCTCTACTTGAACCTCGAGAGGAACTCCTGGGGTCGTGCCACCATTCCAAAATTCCCCGATGTCCCAATCCACTCCAAATACACCTGACTTTCCTGCACTGACTCGACCGTCACCCCGAGGATTGAATAAAACACGATGGCAGGTTTGACAGCCCTGTGGTATTTGAACAGAAAGCCACCGAACCCTATGTCAACTCTTCAGGAAGCCTGACACTGCTTTTCCAGCTCGAGAGAAAGGCAGACTTGCATGTCTCCACAGGAGACGAGGCCAGACTCCCCTGTGGAACCAGGGGAGTTCCCCTCCACTCCAGAGGAACCCTGAGATCCATGTCAGCACTGGAGACTAACCCTGAGGTTCCAGCCTCACCTCCAGATGAGCACCACGACCCAGCAGCAATAGCAGAATAATCCCGAGAGGCCCCTCCCAACTCGCATGGAGTCTGGACTTTCCTGAGGTCACACATACAGGTTCCTGAGTTCCCCATTGTAACTCGAGAGGAACACCATGTTTCCTTCCACAACTCGAGAAAAACCAGAAGATTCCCCCCTCAATGGGAGATGAGGCCCTTTTCCACTGTGGAATTCGAGAGAAATCGCACCTTCTGTCTTTAGCCTTGAAAGGGTACTTGCCACCCTTGAGGCAACTCAAGAAGTTCCCCAGCATACCCATCTCCACTCAAGAGGAACATCGAGGGTCCCACCACAACACAAGAAAAGCCCCAGGTTTCCCTCCTCATCTCGAGATGAGGGTCCCTTTCCCTGCTTCGTTGGGAAAGGAATCTCGGAATTCCCATTGCTCCTCAAGAGGATGCGATCTCAGCTGGAAACTCAGGAGGAACTCCAGGGGTCGTGCCACCATTCCAAAAGACCCCGATGTCCCAATGCACTCCAGATACACCTGAATCCCCTGCAATGACTAGACAGTCATACCGAGGATCAACTCAAAACACGATGGCAGGTGTGACAGCCCTGTGGCAGCTCAAGAGAAAGCCACTGATTCCTATGTCAACTCATCATGAAGACTGACACTGCTTTTCCAGCTCGAGAGGAAAACGGACTTGCATGTGCACATGAGATGAAGACTGACTCCCCTGTGGAAATTCCAGAGGAACCCCGAGATCCATGTCAGCACTGGAGCGGAAGCTTGAAGTTCTGGCCTCAACTCCAGGTGAGGATATCAGCCAAGGCATCAACTGGAGAGGAAACCCGTGAGGCCAGTCACAACTCGCATGGAGACTGAACTTTCCTGAAGTTGTACCTCGAGAGGAACTCCAGGGGTCGAGCCACCATTCCAAAAGACCCCAATATCCTAATCCACTCCAGATACACCTGAGTCCCCTGCACTGCCTCGACGGTCACCCCAAGGATCGACACAAGACACGATGGCAGGCATGATAGACCTCTGGCTCCTCACAAGTAATTCATCGATTGTTATGTCAACTTGACAGGAAGCCTGACATTGCATTGACAGCTCATTAGGAAAGCGGACTTGCATGTCTCCACACGAGACGAGGCCTGACTCCCCTGTGGAATATCCAGAGGAACTCCGAGATCCATGTCAGCACTGGAGAGGAGCCCTGAGGTTCCAGCCTCAAATCCAGATGAGGACCTCGGCCCCGGAAGAGTGTGGATAGGAATCATTAGAGGCTCCTCGCAACTCGCATGGAGACTGAACTTTCCTGAGGCAAAACGAGTGAGTACTTGAGGTCCCCATCTTAACATGAGAGGAACCCTAAGTTTCCTGCTGCAACTCAAGAAAAACCTGGAAATTCTCCCCTCAACGAGAGATGAGGCCCTTTTCCACTGAAGCGACTCAAGAGAAATCCCACCTTCCCTCTTGAGCCTTGAAAGGGTCCATGACACCATTGAGGAAACTCAAGAATTTCCCCGACATACACTTCTCCACTCGAGGTGAACAAAGAGGATCCCTCCACAACTCAAGAAGACTCCAGTTTTCCCTCCTCATCTCGAGATGAGGGTCCATTTCCCTACTTCATCGGGAAAGAAAACCCAGGATTTCCAGCGCACCTAAAGTGGAGGTGGTCTCAATTTGAACCTCGAGAGTGACTCCAGGGGTCATGCCACATTTCCAAAAGATTCAGAAGTCCCAATCCACTCCAGATACACCTGACTCCCCTGCACTTACTCTACGGTCACCCCGAGGATTGACTCAAAACACGAAGGGAGGTGTGACAGCCCTCTGGCACCTCGAGAGAAAGCCACCGATCCCTATGTCAACTCGACAGGAAGCTTGACACTGCTTATCCAGCTCGAGAGGAAAGCGGACTTACACGTCTCCACACGAGACGAGGCCTACCTCTCCTGTGGAAGCTCCAGAGGAACCGTGAGATCCATGTCAGCACTGGAGAGGAAATCTGAGGTTTTGGCCTCAACTCCAGGTGAGGACCGCGGCCCTGGCACCGACTGGAGAGGAATCCCGAAAGGCCCCTCGCAACTCGCATGGAGACTGGACTTTCCTGAGGCCACATGAGCGGGTCCCTAAGGTCCCATCATAACTCTAAAGGAACCCCAATTTTCCTGCGGCAACTAGAGAAAATCCAAAGAGATTCCCCCCTCAACGTGAGATGAGACACTTTTCCACTGCTGCATCTCGAGAGAAATCCCACCTACCCTCGTGAGCATCGAATGGGTTCTTGACACCCTGGAGGCAAGTCAACAAGCTCCCCGACATACCTGTCTCCAATCGAGAGGAACACCGAGGATCCCAACACAACTCAATAAGAGCCCTGATTTACCCTCCTCATCTCCAGATAAGGGTCCATTTCCCTGCTTCGTAGGGAAAGGAATCCCAGCATTCCCGTCGCACCTCAAGAGGAGGCGGTGTCCACTTCAACCTCGAGAGTGATTCCAGGGGTCGTGCCAGGGGTCGTGCAAAGCAGGGAAATGGGATTTCCCTAGAGACGCCACAGGGAAAAGGGCTTCATCTCACATTGAGGGGAGAATCTCCTTGGTTTTCTCAAGTTGCGGCAGGAAACTGGGGGTTCCACTCCAGTTATGAAGGGGACCTCAGGGTCCCAATCATGTGTCCTCAGGAAAGTCCAGTCTCCATGCGAGATGTGAGGGGCCTCTCGGGAATCCTCTCCAGTCATTTCTGGGGCCATGGTCCTCAACTGAAATTGAGGCCCGAACCTCAGGTTTCCTCTCAAGTGATGACATGGATCTTGGGGTACCTCTTGAGTTTCCACAGGGGAGTCAGGCCTCTTCTCCTGTGGAGACATGCAAGTCTGCTTCCCTTTCGAGCTGGAAAAGCAGTGCCAGGCTTCCTGTTGAGTTGACATATGGATCGGTGGCTTTCTCTCAAGTTGCCACAGGGCTGTCACACCTGCCATCGTGTTTTGAGTCTATCCTCGGAGTGACCGTTGAGTCAGTGCAGGGAAGTCAGGTGTATCTGGAGTGGATTGGGATATTGCAGTCTATTTGAATGGTGGCATGACCCCTGGAGTTCCTCGCGAGGTTCAAGTGGAGACCGCCTCCTCTTGATGTCCGAATGTAACGCCGGGATTCCTTTCCCAACGAAGAAGGGAAATGGACCCTCATCTCGAGATGAGGAGGGAAAACCGGGGCTCTTCTTGAGTTGTGGCCAGACCCTCGGTGTTCCGCCGCAGCGGAAAAGGTCCTCTTCTCGCGTTGAGGGGAGAATCTCCTGGTTTCTCTCGAGTTGCATCAGGAAACTTGGGGTTCCACTCTAGTTACGATGGGGACCTTAGCCACCCACTCGTGTGGCCTCAGGAAAGTCCAGTCTCCATGTGAGTTGTGAGGGGCCTCTCAGGATTCCTCTCAAATGGCTCCCTTCCAATCTTTCTTGCACAAGTTAAAAATACTACTTTTACATGACGGTTTCAAGTTTCTTCCAGTTTAGACATTTATACCTTTGTGCTTGTCGTTTCCAGATGTTGCTGTAACATTGATATCTATATAACCCATGTTTATGTTCCTTATATGTAATCCTTTTAAACACTAGTAATTTAAAACACTAGTAGG
>SJYH01007600.1:0-21892 GCA_006408735.1 Sylvicapra grimmia | reverse complement strand
CATCTTCTAGCCAAAAAGGGCCAATTAACATTTTACAGCCTTTTTCCGATAAAGGTTTGTCAACCAGAAGACTTATTTAAGTGTTGATCTTCCCAAAGTCTGGTGCCACTCTCAGAAAGCACTAAATAAAGTCACAGTCTTACATAGGAAAGATACAGCAATTTACATCAAGTAAAAGGAGTACAGTGATTTATAACAAAAGAAAAGTAATTAACTCAAAAATATAGTATTACTAACAGTAAAACTACTATATACCTTTTTTCATATCCTGATTACATTGATTAATATCCTCCCAGGTGCCTAAAAGAAAAAGAATATGGAGGCCTGGCAGCAATCACTGAGTCAACAGTGAAAACCCGTCACCAATATGATTTTTAGCTCTTTAGAAAAGGCTATGTATCTTTACGATGCTTTAAGCTTTGTGCCTCTCGCAGTTGGGGGGCTATAAGCAATTCACAAGCTGTAAAAAGTCCATGGGAACCTGTGAGGTAAGATAGAGAGTTATCAGAGGGGGGTTGAACTGAAACATTCCTTTCAAATGCAGAAGACTGAAGCCCTAAGTTAACTTTTTCCAGAGAATGTCAGAAGAGTGGAAAAGCAGAGTACAACAAAATCAGGTCGAATATGGTTTTGGGGTACATGCTCAGGAAATTCCAGGGGGAACCCTGAGGCCTGACTCGCCTTGCCCATCAGGCCTCCCCACATGACTTGTAATGGGTGGGATCTCCTGTGCTGGCTCCCGGCACCTCTCCAGTCACTGCCGGGGCCACGGTCCTCACCCAGAGTTGAGGCTGGAACCTAACATTTCCTCTCCAGTGCTGACCTGGATATTGGGGTTCCTCTCAAAGGTCCACAGGGGAGTCAGGTCTCGTCTCGTGTGGAGACATGCAAGTCCACTTTGCTCTCCAGCTGGAAAAGCAGTGTCAGTCTTCCTGTCGAGTTGACATGGGATCGGTTGCTTTCTCTCGAGGTGCCTCAGGGCTGTCACGTCAGCCATTGTGTTTTGAGACGATCCTCAGGGTGACTGTTGAGTCAATGCAGGGGAGTCAGGTGTATCTGGAGTGGATTGGGACATCGGGGTCTTTTAGAATGGTGGCATGACCCCTGGAGTTCCTCTCGAGGTTTAATTTGAGACTGCCTCCTCTTGACGTGTGATGGAAACGCCGGGATTCCTTTCCCAACGAAGCAGGGAAATGGCCCCTCATCTCAAGATGAGAAGGGAAAATCGGAGCTCTTCTTGAAATGTGGTGGGACCCACAGCTTTGCTCCCGAGTGGGGAGAGGTATGGCGAGGAAATTCTTGAGTTGCCTCAAGGCTGTCAAGGACCCTTTCCAGGATCAACAGGGAAGGTGGGATTTCTCTAGAGACACCACAGTGGAAACGGGCCTCATCTCGCTTTCAGGGAAGATTCTCCTGGTTTTTCTCGATTTGCGGCAGGGAACTTTGCGTTTCACTAGAGTTACTATGGGGACCAAGGGACCTGCTCGTGTGGCCTCAGTAAAGTCCAATCTCCATGCGAGTTGTGAGGGGCCTCTCGGGATTCCTCTCCAGTCGCTGCCAAAGCTGAAGTCCTCATCTGTATTTGAGGCTGGAACCTCAGGGTTCCTCTCCAGTGCTGACATGGATCTCGGTGTTCCTCTGGAGTTTCCAAGGGGAGTCAGGCCTCGTCTCTTATGCAGACATGCAAGTCCAATTTCCTCTCGAGCTGGAAAAGCTGTGTCAGGCTTCCTGTTGAGTTGACATAGGGATTGGTGGCTTTTTCTCCAGGTGCGACAGGGCTGTCACACATGCCATTGTGTTTTGAGTCAACCCTTGGGGTGACAATGGAGTCAGTGCAGGGGAGCCAGGTGTATCTGGAGTTGATTGGGACATTGGGTTCTTTTGGAAATGTGGCACGACCCCTTTAGTTCCTGTCAAAGTTCATGTTGAGACCGCCTCCTCTTGTGTTGCAACAGGAACGCCGGAATTCCTTTCCTGATGAAGCAGGGAAACAGACCGTCATCTCCAGATAAGGAGTCCCGGGAGCCAACACAGGAGGGCCCACCCATGGCAAGGTGATGCTGAGAGGCCTGATGGGCAAGGTGAGTCAGGCCTCATGGGTTCCCCTGGATTTTCCTGAACATCTATCCCCAATAACCAGAGTCTGGGTGCTTTACTGTGTTATGGTTTCCACCCACTCTTCCGACATTAAAAGCGGGCTGTCTCCCCCCCCCACCTTTTTATAGGAAAAAGTTAATGTAGAGCTTTCAGATAATAAATCTCCTGGGCATAATAAGAGTGTTTCAATCCAAAAACCCCTCTGATGGCTTTCTAGACTGCTTGCCGGACTCTTACAGGTGTGCATTTTGATTGCTTGTGGCCTCCCGACCACGAAAGGCACAGGAAGCTTAAAACATTCTAGGAATGTAGTGGCTTCTGAGGAGTCAAAATCATTAGAATAGGACTTATTAAAGGTTTAATTTGTTGAGCCAATATTTGTTGCCAAATTTTCATATTTTTTATTTGTATAAATAGTTGGTATATAGAAAAAACAGATAGTAGACATAGTATTAGCAACATTAGATCTTTGAGTTAAGTACTTTCTTTGTTATAACCCACTGCACTTTTGTTCTACAGGAATGCAATTTTATTTAATACTTTGAGGGTGATTCAGAGTAAAGAAAAAACTCTTCTCAGGAAAAAGAATTGTTCTGGTTGATAGACATTTATCTAGGAAGAGAGCCATAAAAATATTAAAGGGCTTTTTAGCGAGAAGATAATGTAAACCACCTGAGACCTTTTGTATATGCAAAGGTATGCAAAAAGAAAGCCTGGTCTCAATGAGGGTCAGGACTGCTGCCCCTGCATAACTCTGCATATTCCATTACTTCTTTATGTACAACTTGGGGTATATAAGCTGATTTTGAAAATAAAGCTGTGAGTTTGCACCGATGCTGGCCTCCCCCATGTCGTTCTTTTCTCCCCTTTTCTGGCTGAATTCCCATCTGGAGCGCGGAAGCTCGCCAAGTCTACTTACTTGCCCTGGTATCTCAGATCCACGTGTTAGAGAGCCCAAGTTGGGGAACTCTCCAGTATTCAAAAGGGCCCCGGTGGTCTAACGTAGATTAGACCAAACTGTTGTCTTGAAGTTTTATTAGTTTTCCACGTAAACCAAGTTATTTAGCCTCTTTTCTCCACTAATTTTTCTACTACATTATTCTTTCCTAATCTCTTTATATTTCTAATTAAATAGTCCTTTCCCAGACTCTGACGCCATGCACACTTCGAATTCCCTGGATCCACCAGGGCTGGACCCTGGTAGAGGAGGGAAAACTGGAGCTCTTCTTGAGTTGTGGTGGGACCAACGGTGTTCCTCTCTACTGGAGATGGATATGTTGGGAAACTTCTTGAGTTGCCTCAATGGTGTCAAGGACTCTTTCGAGGCTCAAGAAGGAAGGTTCGATTTCTCTCGAGACACTGCAGTGGAAAAGTGCCTCATCTCGCATTGAGGGGAGAATCTCCTTGTTTTCTCGAGTTGCAGCAGGAAACTTTGTGTTTCTCTTGAGTTATTATGGAGACCTCAGGGACCTGCTCTTGTTGCCTCAGGAAAGTCCAGTCTCCATGTGAGTTGCAAGGGGTCTCTCAGGATTCCTCTCCAGATGCTGCCGTGGCTGAATTCCTCATCTGGATTTGAGGCCGGAATCTCAGGTTTCCTCTCCAGTGCTGACATGGTTCTCGGGTTTCCTCTAGAGTTACCACAGGGGAGTTAGGCCTCGTCTCATGTGCAGACATGCAAGTCCAATTTCCTCTCAAGCTGGAATAGCAGTGTCAGTCTTCCTGTGGAGTTGACATAGAGATCGGCCGCTTTCTCTCAAGGTATCACAGGGCTATCACACCTGAAATCGTGTTTTGAGTCGATCCTCGGGGTGACTGTCGAGTCAGTGTAGGGGAGTCAGTTGTATCTGGAGTGGATTAGAACATTGAGGTCTTTTGGAATGGTGGCACGACCCCTGGAGTTTCTCTCGAGGTTCAAATTGAGACTGCCTTCACTTCAGGTGCGGCGGGAATGTCGGGATACCTTTCCCGATGAAGCAGGGAAATGTACCCTAATCTTGAGATGAGGAGGGAAAACTGGGGCTATTCTTGAGTTGTGACGGGACCCTTGGTGTTCTTCTCGAGTGGAGACGGTTATGTCGGGGAACTTGTTGAGTTGCCTCAAGGGTGTCAAGGACCCTTTCAAGGTTCAAGAGGGAAGGTGGGATTTCTCTCGAGACACCAAAGCAGAAAAATACCTCATCTCGTGTTGAGGGGAGAATCTCCTGGTGTTTCTAGAGTTGCAGCAGGAAACCTGGGTTCCTCTCGAGCTAACCTGGGGACCTCATGTACCCGCTAGTATAGCCTCAGGAAATTCTAGTCTCCATGCGAGTTGTGAGGGCCCTCTCAGCATTTCTCCCCAGTCAATGCCAGGGCCACGGTGCTCATTTGGAGTTGAGGCCAGAACCTCAGGATCATCTCCAGTGCTTACATGGATCTCAGGGTTCCTCTGGAGTTTCCATAGGGGAGTCAGGCCTCATCTCGTGTGGAGACCTGCATGTCTGCTTTCCTCTCGAGCTGGAAAAACAGTGCCAAGATTTCTGTCGAGTTGACATAGGGATTGGTGGCTTTCTCTCGAGGTGGCACCAGGCTGCCACACCTGCCATAGTGTTTTGAGTCAATCCTTGGGGTGACCGTCGAGTCAGTGCATGGGAGTCAGTTATATCTGGAGCTGATTGGGATATCCGGGTCTTTTGGAATTGTGGTCCATCCCCTGGAGTACCTCTTGAAGTTCAAGTTGAGACTGGCTCATTTTGAGGTGCGACAGGAACGCTGGTATTCCTTTTCCGATGAAGCAGGGAAATTGACCCTTATCTCGAGATGAGAAGTGCTGGGAGCCAGCACGGGGGATCCCATCCATGAAAAGGTCATTATGAGAGGACTGAAGTGCAAGGGGAATCAGGCCTCATGGGTTCCTCCTGGATTTTCCTGAACATATACCCACAAAAACCAGAGTCTGCCTGCTTTACAGTGTTATGCTTTCCACCTACTCTTCTGACATTAACAGGGGGCTGTCCTCACAGCACCTTTTTCTAGGAAAAAGTTAATATAGATCTTATAGATAATAAGTCTCCTGGGCATAATAAGAGTCTTTCGATCCAAAAACTCCTCTGATGGCTTTCTAACCTGCCTGCCAGACTCTTACATTTGTGCCTCTGATTTTTTGCAGCCTCCCGACCATGAGAGGCACAGGAAGCTTAAAGCATCCTAGGAATGTTGGGTCTTCCAAGGAGTCAAAATCATTAGAATAGGACTGATTAAAAGTTTCATTTGTTGAGCCCATACTTGCTGCCAAATTTTCATATCTTTTATTTGTATATATAGTTGGTATATAGAAAAAGGTTAGTAGACTTAGTATTAGCAACATTAGATCTTTGAGTTAAGTCCTTTCTTTGTTATCACCCACTGCAACTTTGTTCTACAGGAATGTAACTTTATTTAGTACTTTGTGGGTGATGCAGAGTAAAGGAAAAAGTCTTCTAGGGGAAAAGAGTTTTTCTGGTTGATAGACATTTATTTAGGAAGAGAGCCATAAAAATATTAACAGGCCTCTTGGCCAGAAGATAATGTAAACCACCTGAGACCTTTTGTATACAGGAAAGTATGCAAAAAGAAAGCTTGGTCTCAATGAGGGTCAGGACTGCTGCCCCTTCATAACTCTGCATATTCCATTATTTCTTTATGTACAACTGGGGGTATATAAGGTGACTTTGAAAATAATGCTGTGAATCTTGCACCGATGCTGGCCTCTCCCATGTCATTCTGTTCTCCCCTTTTCCAGCTGAATTCCTATCTGGTGTGCGGAGTCTCGCCAAGTCTACTTACTTGACCTGGTTTCTAAGATCCACACGAGAGGGAGCCCAGGTGGGGCACACTCTGCTATACAAGTGGGCACTGGTGGCCTAACGGAGATGGTGAAAACCTCTTGTCTTGAGGTTTTATTAGTTTTCCACGTAAACCAAGTTATTTAGCCTCTTTTCTCCACTATTTTTCCTACTACACTATTCTTTCCTAATCTCTTTATATTTCTAATTAAGTAGTCCTTTCCCAGACTCTGACTCCGTTCCCACTTCGAATTCCCTGGATCCACCAGTGCTGGATCCGGCAGAAGAGGGAAAACCGGGGCTCTTCTTGAGTTGTGGTGGGACCCTCGGTGCTCCTCATGAATGGAGACGGATATGTCCGGGAACTTCTTGAGTTGCCTCAAGGGTGTCAAGGGCCCTGTCGAGGCTCAAGAGGGAAGGTGGGATTTCTCTCGTGACACAACAGCAGAAGATGTCTTCATCTCACATTGAGGAGAGAATCTCCTGGTTTTCCTCAAGTTGCGGCAAGAAACTTGGGGTTCCTCTTGAGTTATTATGGGGACCTCAGGGAACCGCTCATGTTGCCTCAGGAAAGTCCAGTCTCCATGTGAGTTGTGAGGGGCCTGTCAGAATTCCCCTCCAGTCGCTGCCAGGGCCAAGGTCCTCATCTGGACTTGAAGTCAGAGCCTGAGTGTTCCTCTCTAGTGCTGACATAAAACTCAGGGTTCCTCTGGAGTTTCCACAGGGGAGTCAGGCCTTGCCAGCTGTGCACACATGCAAGTTGGCTTTCCTCTCGAAATGGAAAAGCAGTATCAGGCTTCCTGTTGAGTTCACATAGGGATCGGTGGCTTTCTCTCCAGGTGCCACAGGGCTGTCACACCTGCCATTGTGTTATGAGGCAATCCTCAGGATGAACATGGAATCAGTGCAGGGAAGTCAGGAGTATCTGGAGTGGATTGGGACATCGGGAAGTTTTTCAATTGTTGCACAACCTCTGGAGTTCCTCTAGAGTTTCAAGTTGAGACCGCCTCCACTTAAAGTGAAAAAGGAACGTCGGGAATCCTTTCCTGACGAAGCAGAGCAATGGACCCTCATCTCAAGATGAGGAAGGAAAACCGGGGCACTTCCTGAATTGTGGCAGAATCCACGGTTTTCCTCTCGAGTGGAGACGGGTATGTTGGAAAACATCTTGAGTTGCCTCAAGGGTGTCAAGGGTGCTTTCGAGGCTCAAGAGGGAAGGTGGGATTCTCTCTAGATGCCGCAATTGAAAAGGGCCTCATCTCATGTTGAGGGTGAATCTTCTCGTTTTTCTCGAGTTGCAGCAGGAAATTTGGGGTGCCTCTCATGATACGACAGGGACCTCAGGGACCAGCTTGTGTGGCCTCAGGAAAGTCCAATCTCCAAGCAAGTTGCGAGGGGCCACTCGGCATTACTCTCCAGTTGCTGCCAATTCCGAGGTCATCGTCTGGAGTAGAGGCCAGAACCTCAGGATTCCTCTCCAGTGCTTATATGGATCTCGGGTTCCTCTGGAGTTTCCACGGGGGAGTCAGGCATTGTCTCGTGTGCAGACATGCAAGTCTGCTTTCCTCTCGAGCTGGAAAAACAGTGTCATGCTTCCTGTGGAGTTGACATATGGATCAGTGGCTTTCTATCGAAGTGCCACAAGGCTGTCACACCTGCCATCATGTTTGGAGTCGATCCTCTGGGTGACCGTTGAGTCAGTGCAGGGGAGTCAGGTGTATCTGGAGTGGATTGGGACATCGGGGTCTTTTGGAATGGTGGCATGACCCCTGTAGTTCCTTTCGAGGTTCAAGTTGAGACCGCCTCCTCTTGAGGTGAGACAGGTACAGCGGGATTCCGTTCCCAGCGAAACAGGGAAATGGAACCTCATTTCGAGATGAGGAGTTAAAACCTGGGCTCTTCCTCCATTGTGGCAGGAACCTCAGTGTTCCTCTAGAGTGGAGCTGGGTATGTTGGTGAACTTCCTGAGTTGCCTGAATGGTGTCAAGGACCTTTTCGAGGCTCAAGAGAGAAGGTGCAATTTCTCTTGAGACGAGGCAGCAGAAAATTGGCTCATCTTGCATTGAGGGGAGAATCTCCTGGTTTTTCTCAAGTTGCAGCAGGAAACTTGGGGTTCCTCTCAAGTTACGATGGGGACCTCTGGGAACCGCTCGTGTTTCCTCAGGAAAGTCCATTCTCCATGTGAGTTGCAAGGGGCCTCTCGGGATTCCTCTCCAGTCGCTGTCAGGGCCGAAGTCCTAATCTGGAGTGGAGGCCGAAACCTCAGGGTTCCTCTCCATTGCTGACATGTATCTTGAGGTTCTTCTGGAGTTTCCATAGGAGAGTCAGGCCTCATCTCGTGTTGAGATATGCAAGTCCGCTTTCCTCTCGAGCTGTCAAAGCAGTGTAAGGATTTCTGTTGATTTGACCTAGGAATCTGTGGCTTTCACTTGAGGTACCACAGGGCTGTTACACCTGCCATCATGTTTTCAGTCTATCTTTGGGGTGACCGTCATGTCAATGCACAGGAGTCAGGTGTATCTGGAGTGGATTGGAATATTGGGTTCTTTTGGAATTGTGGCACGACACCTGAAGTTCCTTTTGAGGTTCAAGTTGAGACCTTCTCCTCTTGAGGTGCAACAGGAATGCCGAATTCCTTTCCTGACCAAGCAGGGAAATGGAGCCTCATCTCAAGATGAGGAGTGCTGGGAGCTAGCACAGGAGATCCCACCCCAGACAAGGTCATGGGGAAAAGGCCTGATGGGCAAGGCGATTCAAGCCTCATGGTTTTCCCTGGATTTTCCTGAACATCTACCCCGAAAAACCAGAGTCTGCCTGCTTTACTGTGTTATACTTTCGACCTACTCTTCTGACATTAACAGGGGGCTGTCCCCCACTCAACTTTTTATAGGAAAAAGTTAATGTAGAGGTTTCAGATAATAAATCTCCTGGGCATAATAAGAGTGTTTCAATCCAAAAATCCCTCTGATGGCTTTCTAGCCTGCCTGCCAGACTCTTACAGCTGTGCATTTGATTGTTTGTGGCCTCTCGACTGCGAGAGGCTCAGGAAGCTTAAAACATCCTAGGAATGTATATGCTTCTGAGGAGTCAAAATCATTTGAATAAGACTGATTAAAGGTTTCATTTGTTGAGCCAATATTTGCTGCCAAATTATCATAACTTTTATTTGTAGATCTAGATGGTATATAGAAAAAACAGGCAGTAGACTTGGTATTAGCAACATTAGATCTTTGAGTTAAGTACTTTCTTTGTTATGACCCACTGCTCCTTTGTTCTGCAAGAATGTAATTTCATTTAGTACTTTGAAGGTGATGCAGAGTAAAAAAAAAAACTCTTCTCGGGAAAAAGTTTTTCTGGTTGATAGACATTTATTTAGGAAGAGAGCCATAAAAATATTAACAGGCTTCTTGGCCAGAAGATAATGTAAACCACCTGAGACCTTTTGTATATGTGAAGGTATGCAAAAAGAAAGCCTTGTTTCAATGAGGGTCAGGACTGCTGCCCCTGCATAACTCTGTATATTTTATTATTTCTTTATGTACAACTTGGGGTATATAAGCTGATTTTGAAAATAAAGTTGTGAGTTTGCACCATTGCTGGCCTCCCCCATGTCATTCTTTTCTTCCCTTTTCTGGCTGAATTCCCTTCTGGAGTGCAGAAGCTCGCCAAGTTTAATTACTTGCCCTGGCTTCTAAGATCCATGCAAGAGGGAGCCCAAGGTGATGTACCCTCTATTATTCAAGTGGGCGGTGGTGCCCTAATGTAGATGGTGCAAAACTCTTGTCTCAAGGTTTTATTAGTTTTCCTTGTAAACCAAGTTTTTCAGACTGTTTTCTCCACTAAATTTCCTACTAGACTATTCTTTCCTAATTTCTTTATATTTCGAATTAAATAGTCCTTTCCCAGACTCTGATGCCATCCACGCTTCAAATTCCCTTGATCGACTGGGCCTGGACCGCAGCAGAGGAGGGAAAACCGGGGCTCTTCATGAGCTGTGGCGGGACCATCGGTGTTCCTATCTAGTGGAGACAGATATGTCGGGGAACTTCTTGAGTTGCCTCAAGGGTGTCAAGGACCCTTTCAAGGCTCAAGAGGGAAGCTGGGATATCTCTCAAAATGCCACACCAGAAACGGGACTCATCTTGCATTGAGGGGAGGATCTCCTGGTTTTTTTCGAGTTGTGGCAGGAAATTTTGGGTTCCTCTCGAGTTATGACAGGGACCTAAGTTACTCGCTTGTGTGGCCTCAGGAAAATCCAGTCTCCTTGTGAGTTGCGAGGGCCCTATTGGGATTCCTTTCCAGTCACTGCTGGGGCTGGGATCCTCATCTGGATTTGAATCTGGAACCTCAGAGTTCCCCACCAGTGCTGACATGGACCTCGGGATTCCTCTGGAGTTTCCACAGGGGAGTCAGGCCTCATCTCGTTTTGAGATATGCAAGTCCACTTTCCTCGCGAGCTGGAAAAGCAGTGTCAGGCTTCCTGTCTAGTTGACATAGTGATCAGTGGCTTTTTCTCGAGGTGCCACAGGGCTGTCACACCTGCCATCTTATTTTGAATTGATCCTCAGGGTGATCATCGAGTCAGTACAGGGGAGTCAGGTGTATGTGGAGTGGATTGTGACATTGGGGTCTTTTGGAATCATGGCACAACCCCTGGAGTTCCTCTCAATGTTCATGTGGAGACTGCCTCCCCTTGAGGTGCGACAGGAACTGCGTGATTCCTTTCCCGATCAGGCAGGGAAAAGACCCTCATCTCAAAATGAGGAGAAAAACCCAGGCTCTTCCTGAGTTGTAGCAGAACCATTGGTGTTCCTCTCGAGTGTAGATGGGTGTCAGGGGCCAGCATGAGGAATCCCGCCCATGACAAGGTCATGCGGAAGGAAGCCTGACAAACGCAAGGACGTAATCAGGTTTCAGGGGTTCCCCCTGGAATTTCCTGTGCATCCACCCTCCAAAAAAATAATAAGAATCTGCCAGCCTTTGTACTCTCCTTTTCCACTCTTCTAATATTCTCTGGAAAAAGTCAATTCAGGGCTTTAGTCTTCTGCATTTGAAAGGGATGTTTCAGTTAATCCCCCTCTGATAACTCTCTAGCTTGCCTAACAGGTTCCCCAGACCTCTTACAGCTTGTGAATTGCTTACAGCCCCCAACCGCGAGAGGCACAAATCTTAAAAGCATCTTAAAGAAACAGAGNGGCCTTTGTACTCTGCTTTTCCACTCTTCTGATATTCTCTGGAAAAGTCAATTCAAGGCTTTAGTCTTCTGCATTTAAAAGGGATGTTTCAGTTAATCCCCCTCTGATAACTCTCTAGCTTGCCTAACAGGTTCCCCAGACCTCTTACAGCTTGTGAATTGCTTACAGCCCCCAACCGCGAGAGGCACAAATCTTAAAAGCATCTTAAAGAAACAGAGCCTTTTCTAAAGAGTTAAAAAGCATATTGGTGAGGGGTTTTCATTGTTGACTCAATGATTGCTGCCAGGCCTCCATATTCTTTATCTTTTAGGCACCTGGGAGGATGTTAATCAATGTAAACAGGATATGGGAAAAAATACATAGTAGTTTTGATGTTAGCAGCACTAGACTTTTGAGTTAATTACTTTTTTATAAATCACTGTACTCCTTTTACTTGTTATAAATTGTTGTATCTTTACTATGTAAGAATATAACTTTATTTAGTGCTTTCTGAGAGTGGCACCAGACTTTGGGAAGATCAACACAAATAAGTCTTCTGGTTGACAAACCCTTATCAGAAAAAAAAGGCTGTAAAATGTTAATTGGCCCTTTTGGCCAGAAGATTAAGTCAATTATCTAAGACTTGTGTATACGATTAGGTATGCGGAGAGAAAAGCCTGTTTTTGATGAGTCTGGGCTGTTAACACTGCATAACTTTTTGTTACCTATTGATCTCCATGTTTTATCAAAAGTGTAAAAGACCTTCTGAACAATAAAGGATGGACCAGTTTCTCGGACTAGTCTCTCGGCTTAGTTTCTTGGGAATCTGGCTCCCCCCATGTCTCTCTCTTTCTCTTACACCCTCTCCTTCCCTCTCCTCCTTACTCTGAGTTCAGGCTGAATTCCCATCTGGAGCGGGCGGCTTACCAAGTCTACTTACTTGTCCTGGCTTCTAAGATCTGTAAGAGAGAGCCCAAGGCGGGGCACTCTCTGATATTCAAGCGGACACTGTTGGCCTAATGTATATGGTGCAAGTTCCTTGCTTGGAGCTTTATTGGCCTTCCCTGTAAACCAAGTTATTCAGCCTCCTTTTCTCTCTTACTATTTTCTGGCCGAATTCCTATCTGGTGCAGGGGTACCCACCAAGCCTGCTAATTTTGCCTGGGCTTTTAAGATCACACCAGTGGAGCCTCAGTGCCTCCTCTCCTTTGGGAGAATGGGAAGATGCCTACAGCCTATGTAGGTGGTGATTGGTATTTCATGTAAACCAAGTTATTTGGCCTCTTTTCCTCCACTTAATTTTCCTACTACACTATCTCTTCCTAATCTAATCTTATATTTCTATATTAATAAATAAATAAATCCTTCCTCGCCAATGCCATCCATGCTTCAAATTCCCTGGATCCACCGGGGCTGGACCCAAGCAGACGGGTATGTCGGGGAACTTCTTGAATTGCCTAAAGTGTGGCAAAGACCCTTTCAAGGCTCAAGAGGGCAGGTGGGATTTCTCTCGTGATGCTGCAGTGGAAAAGGGCCTCATCTCGCATTGAGTGGAGAATCTTCTGGTTTTTCTCGAGTTACGGAAGGAAACTTAGGTTCCTCACGATTTACAACGGGGACCTCAGGGACCTGCTCATGTGGCTTCAGGACAGTCCAGTCTCCAACCGAGTTGCAAGGGGCCTCTCAGCATTCCTTTCCAGTCACTACCAGGGCTGCGGTCCTCATCTCGAGTTGAGGCCAGAACCTCAGGGTTCCTCTCTAGTGCTGACATGGAACTTGGGGTTCCTCTGGAGTTTCCACAAGGGAGTCAGGCCTAGTCTCGTGTGAAGGCATGCAAGTCTGCTTTCCTTTCGAGCTGGGAAAGCAGTGTCCGGCTTCCTGTTGAGTTGACATAGGGATTGGTGGCATTCTCTCGAGGTGCCACAGGGCTGTCACACATTCCATCGTGTTTTGCTTCCATCCTCGGGGTGACCATCTGGTCAGTGCAGGGGAGTCAGTTGTATCTGCAGTGGATTGGGACATCGGGGTCTTTTGGAATGGTGGCATGACCCATGGAGTTCCTCTCGAGGTTCAAGTTGAGACCGCCTCATCTTGAGGTGCGATGGGAACGCTGGGATTCCTTTGCCAACGAAACAGGGAAATGGACCCTCATCTCGAGACGAGGAGGGAAAAGCAGTGCTCTTCTTGAGTTGTGACAGCACCCTCGGTGTTCCTCTTGAGTGGAGATGGGTATATTGGGGAACTTCTTCAGTTGGCTAAAGGGTGTCAAGGACTCTTTCGGGCTCAAGAGGGAAGGTGGGATTTCTCTCGAGACACTGCAGCTCAAAAGGGCCTCATCTCACATTGAGGGGAGAATCTCCTGGTTTTTGTCGAGTTGCGGCAGGAAACTTGAGGTCCTCTCGAGTTACGATGGGGACCTCAGGGACTTACTTGTGTAGCCTCAGGAAAGCCCAGCCTCCATGGATTTGCGAGGGGCCTCTCAGCAATCCTCTCCAGTCGCTACAGGGGACGGGGTCCTCATCTGGAGTTGAGGTCGTAACATCAGGTTTCCTCTCCAGTGCTAACATGAATCTCGGGGTTCCTGTGGAGTTTCCACAAGGGAGTCAATCCTCGTCTTGTGTGGAGACAGGCAAGTCCACTTTCCTCTCGAGCTGGAAGAGCAGTGTTAGGCTTCCTGTCGTGTTGACTTAGAGATCAGTGCTTTTCTCCCGAGGTGCCACAGGTCTGTCACACCTGCCATCATGTTTTGAGTCGATCCTCGGGGTGACCGTCAAGTCAGTGCAGGGGAGTCAGGTGTATGTGGAGTGGATTGGGACATTGGTGTCTTTTGGAATGGTGGCACTGCTGGGGTCCAGCCCTGGTGGATCCAGGGAATTCGAAGGTTGGACGGAGTCGGCGAGGAGAGATTTATCTAGTTAGAAATATAAGATTAGATTAGGAAAGAATAGTGTAGTAGAAAAATTAGTGGAGAAAAGAGGCTGAATAACTTGGTTTATGTGGAGAACTAATAAAACCTCGAGACAGGAGGTTTGCACCATCTACGTTAGGCCACTGGTGCCCATTTGAATAGTGGAGGTTGCCCTGCCTTGGACTCCCTTTTGCATGGGTCTTAGAAGCCAGGGCAAGTAAGGAGACATGGCGAGCCTCTACACCCCAGATGGGAATTCAACCAGAACATAAAGAAGACACAGGGAGACCAAGCTGCTTCAGTGAGCGAGGCCCCAATAATTTTATTTTTTCAAAGGACATTTATACCTTTCCCACAAATGATGTTTTGTACATTATCTTCTGGCCTTGGAAGCCTGTGAAACATTTTAAGACCCTCTTTTGATAAAGGCTGCTCGACCACAAAACTTATTTTCCCTTGAAGTGTTTTTTCTTTATATTTCTAATCTATGTCAGCCTCAGAAAGTATCAAACAAAGTTACACTTTCACAAGCAAAGGTGCTGTAAGTTACAACAAAGAAAGAACCAATTAGCTCAAAAGTCTGATGTGGTTAGTTTCAAGGCTACACTTGTTTTTTCTTACATTCTAAATATGTTAATGAATGTGCTCCCAGGTGTGCATTGGGTAAGATATATGGGAACTTAGCAACAAGCATCGGAGAAGGCAATAGCAAGCCACTCCAGTACTCTTGCCTAGAAAATCCCATGGATGGAGGAGCCTGGTAGGCTGCAGTCCATGGGGTCGCTAGAAGTCGGATGCGACTGAGCGACTTCACTTTCACTTTTCGCTTTCACACAATGGAGAAGGAAATGGCAACCCACTCCAGTGTTCTTGCCTGGAGAATCCCAGGGACAGGGGAGCCTGTTGGGCTCCTGTCTATGGGGTCGCACAGAGTCGGACACGACTGAAGCGACTTAGCAGCAGCAGCAGCAGCAGCAACAAGCATTGGCCCTGTAAGGAAATCCTACACCAGCATGACTCTAATAACTTTGGACTCTTTGAATGGCTTTATATTTTAGGCTTCCCGTGCCTCTCACAGTTTGGGGAGTGTAAACAATCACGTGCATAGTTGTAAAAGTCTGGGTAAGGCAAGTTATAGACCCATCAGAGGGGTTTTAGCTGAAACACTCTCCTTATGCCAGGAGACTTATTATCTAAAAGCTCTAAATTAACCTTTTCCTAAAAAAAGGTGATGTGGTTACAGCCCCCTGTTAATGTCAGAAGAGTA
This sequence comes from Sylvicapra grimmia, assembly GCA_006408735.1. NCBI lineage: Eukaryota > Metazoa > Chordata > Mammalia > Artiodactyla > Bovidae > Sylvicapra > Sylvicapra grimmia. The sequence goes on along the minus strand of SJYH01007600.1, from coordinate 6,646 downwards.
GGTGAAAAGCAAAATATAGTACAGCAGGCAGACTCTGATTTTGGGGTGAGATGCTCAGGAAATTCCACAGGGAACCCCTTAAGCCTGATCCCCGCCTTTGCGTTTTGTCAGACTTCCTTCCTAATGACCTTTTGCAACAGGCGGGATTCCACACGCTGGCTCCTGGCAGTGGCACGACCTCTGAAGTTTCTCTTTAGGTTTAAGCTGAGACCGCCTCCACATGAGGTGTGACGGGAATGCTGGGATTCCTTTCCCGATGAAGCAGGGAAAAGGACCCAAATCTTGAGATGAGGAGGGAAAACCAGGGCTCTTCTTGAGTTGTGGCAGGACCCTCAGTGATCCTCTTGAGTGGAGACGGGTATGTCAGGGAATGTTTTGAGTTGCCTCAAGGGTGTCAAGGACCCTTTCAAGGCTCAAGAGGGAAGGTAGGTTTTCTCTCGAGACGCTGCAGCAGAAAAGGGCCTCATCTCGCGTTGAGGGGAGATTCTGCTGGTTTATCTCGAGTTGTGGCAGGAAACTTGGGGTTCCTCTCGAGTTACGATGAGGACCTCAGGGACCCACTCGTGTGGCCTCAGGAAAGTCCAATCTCCGTGTGAGTTGTGATAGGCCTCTCGGGAATCCTCTCCAGTTGCTGACGGGGCCATGGTCCTCATCTGCAGTTTAGCCAAAACCTCAGGGTTCCTCTACAATGGTGACATTTAACTCGGGGTTCCTCTGAAGTTTTCACAGGGGAGTCAGGCCTCATCTCGTGTGGAGACATGCAAGTCTGCTTTCCTCTCGAGCTGGAAAAGCAGTGTCAGGCTTCTTGTCGAGTTGACATAGGGACCGGTGGCTTTCTCTCGTGGTGCCATGGGGCTGTCACACCTGCCATCATGTTTTGAGTCGATCCTCTGGGTGACCATCGTGTCAGTTCAGAGGAGTTAGGTTTATCTGGAGTGGGTTGGGACATCAGGGTCTTTTGGAATGGTGGCACGACCCCTGGAGTTCCTCTCAAGGTTCAATTTGAGACCACCTCCTCTTGAGGTGCCACAGGAATGCTGGGATTCCTTTCCTGAAGAAACAGGGAAATGGACCCTCATCTCGAGACGAGGAGAGAAGAGTGGGACTCTTCTTGAGTTGTCGCGGGACCCTCGGTGTTCCTCTCGAGTGGAGACGTGCATGTAGGGCAACTTTTTGAATTGCCTCAAGGGTGTCATGGACCCTTTCGAGGCTCAAGAAGGAAGGTGGAATTTCTCGCGAGATGCCACAGTGAAAAAGGGTCTCATCTTGCGTTGAGGGGAGAATCTCCTGATTTTTCTCGAGTTGAGGCAGGAAACTTAGGTTCCTAACGAGTTATGATGGGGACCTCAAGGACCCGCCCTTGTGGCCTCAGGAAAGTCCAGTCTCCATGTGATTTGTGAGTGATCTCTCAGAATTCCTTGCCAGTCGCTGCCTGGGCCGTGGTTCTCATCTGGAGTTGAGACCAGAACCTCAGGGCTTCTCTCCAGTGCTGACATGGATCTCAGGGTTCCTCTTGAGTTTCCACAGAGGAGTCGGGCCTTGTCTCTTGTGGAGACATGCATGTCTGCTTTCCTCTCGAGCTGGAAAAGCAATGTCAGGCTTCCTGTTGAGTTGACATAAGAATCGGTGACTTTCTCTCAAGGTGCCACAGGGCTGTCACACCTGCCATAATATTTTGAGTCGATAGTCGGTGTGACCATTGAGTCAGTGCAGGGGAGTCAGGTGTATGTGGAGTGGATTGGGACATTGGGGTCTTTGGGAATGGTGGCATGACCCCTGGAGTTCCTCTCGAGGTTCAAGTTGAGACTGCCTCCCATTGAGGTGCAATGGGAATGCCGGGGTTCCTTTCCAGATGAAGCAGGGAAATGGACCCTCATCTCAAGATGAGGGAAAACTGGGACTCTTCTTGAGTTGTGCTGGGACCCTTGGTGTTTGAGTGGAGACTAGTATGTCGGGGTACTTCTTGAGTTGCCACAAGGGTGTCAAGGACCCTTTCAAGGTTCAAGAGGGTAGGTGGGATTTATCTCGAGATGCCACAGTGGAAAATGTCCTCATCTTGCATTGAGGGGAGAATCTCCTAGTTTTTCTCGAGTTTCCGCAGGACTCTTGGGGTTCCTCTCGAGTTACAACGAGTACCTCAGTGAACTGCTCGTATGGCCTCAGGAAAGTCCAGTCTCCATGCAAGTATCAAAGGGCCTCTCTGGATTCCTCTCCAGTCACTGTGGGTGCCGTGGTCTTCACCTGAAGTTGAGACTGGAACCTCAGGGTTTTTCTCCAGTGCTGACATGGATATCGGGTTTCCTTTGGAGTTTCCACAGGGGAATCAGGCCTTTTCTCATGTGGAGACATGCAGGTCTGCTTTTCTCTCGATTTGGAAAAGCAGTTTCAGTCTTCCTGTCAAGTTCACATTGGGGTCGGTGGCTTTCTATTGAGGTGCCACAGGTCTGCCACACCTGCCATTGTGTTTTGAGTTGATCCTCGGGGTGACCGTCGAGTCAGTGCAGGGGAGTGCCAGGAACCAGCGTGAGGAATCCCACCCAAGACAAGGTCATCCGGCAGAGATCTGATGGGCAAGGCGAATCAGATCTCAGGGTCTCCCCTTGGTATTTCCTGAGCATGTACCCCAAAAACCAAAAATCTTCCGGCCTTTGTACTTTGCTTTTCCACTCTTCTGACACACTCTGGTAAAAGTCAACTCAGGGCTTTAGTCTTCTGCATTTGAAAGGGATGTTTCAGTTAAACCCCTTCTGATAGCTCTCTAGCTTGCCTAACAGGTTCCCCCAGACCCCTTACAGCTTGTGAATTGCTTACAGTCCCCCAACCACGAGAGGCACAAAGCTTAAAAGCATCTTAAAGACACAGAGCCTTTTCTAAAGAGCTAAAAATCATATTGGTGACGGGTTTTCACTGTTGACTCAATGATTGCTGCCAGGCCTCCATATTCTTTATGTTTTAGGCACCTGGGAGGATGTTAATCAATGTGGATGGGATATGGAAAAAGATGTATAGTAGTTTTGATGTTAGCAACACTAGACTTTTGAATTAATTACTTTTCTTTGTTANGACCTCTTACAGCTTGTGAATTGCTTACAGTCCCCCAACCACGAGAGGCACAAAGCTTAAAAGCATCTTAAAGACACAGAGCCTTTTCTAAAGAGCTAAAAATCATATTGGTGACGGGTTTTCACTGTTGACTCAATGATTGCTGCCAGGCCTCCATATTCTTTATGTTTTAGGCACCTGGGAGGATGTTAATCAATGTGGATGGGATATGGAAAAAGATGTATAGTAGTTTTGATGTTAGCAACACTAGACTTTTGAATTAATTACTTTTCTTTGTTATAAATCACTGTACTCCTTTTACTTGTTATAAATTGCTGTATCTTTGCTATTTAAGAATTTAACTTTATTTAGTGCTTTCTGAGAGTGGCATCAGACTTTGAAAAGACAACATAAATATGTCTTCTGGTTGACAAACTCTTATCAGAAAAAGGCTGTAAAATGTTATTTGGTCCTTTTGGCCAGAAGATAATGTAAATTACCTAAGACTTGTGTATACAACTAGGTATGCAGAGAGAAAAGCCTGGTTTTGATAAGAGTCTGGGCTGCTAACGCTGCATAATTTTGTATTACCCATTGATCTCTATGTACAATCAAAAAGTATAAAAGACCTTTCTAGACAATAGAGGCTGGGCAAGTCATTGGAAGGACTGGTTCCCACCGTGTCTCTTCTTTACTCTAATTTCAGGCTGAATTCCCATCTGGGGTGTGGAGGCTCGCCATGTCTACTTACTTGCTTTTGCTTCTAAGACCCATAAGAGAGAGAGCCCAAGGTGGGGTACTCTCCAATATTCAAATGGATGCCAGTGGCCTAACATAGATTGTGCAAGTTCCTTGTCTGGACCTTTATTGCCTTTCCACGTAAACCAAGTTTTTCAGCCTCTTTTCTCCACTTAATTTTCCTACTATACTATTTCTTCCTAATCTAATCTTATATTAATAAATAAATAAGTTTTCCTCAACTACGCCATCCCTGATTTGATTTTCCCTGGATCGACAGGGGCTTGACCCCGGCAAGTGGTGCCTGGAACAGGCTATTCGAAGATAGGTTCCCCGAGCAAGTAGGGTCATCAGCCCCATTGCCACTCCCTTGGAGCAAGTAGGGTCATCAGCCCTATTGCTCTGGACAACTAGGGTCATCAGCCCTGTTGTTCCCCCAGTGTTGAGTGTTTGGGACGGATAGACCCCCACTCAGTGTGCTGCAGACCCCCAGTAGGATAGACAGGGTGAGTAGGAGTGGGAAGTGTTGAAGGTTTTAAGAGAAACCTGGTTCTCTAGAGGTTGAAAGAAACCTGCTTTCTTAGGGTTGAAAAGAAAATCCCCCTTGGCTAAGGTAAAACCTTTTGTCAAGGCAGACTTTTCTATAAATCTTAATTTTCTGACATGAGTAACAATGAGTCAAAACAACGACAACTCTTTATAGAAGTAATTTAGCAACTGTTAAACAAAAGATAAATTAAAGATAAAAAGGCTAGTGTTACAAGAGCAATGTCCTTGATTTCCATAAAAAGGATTTAGATACTTGGGTGAAGCTAGGAAAACAGCTAAAAACTTATTATACTTTGCATGAGCTTGTAAATGGTTTTGCTCTGTGGAATATGATTAGAAATATTCTGGACCCCCATCATGAGGCTATTAGATAGACTATGGGAGAGGCTATAGCGGTGGATGGTAGTAGGTCTCCACCTTCAACACAGATCATATTTTCTGCCATTGGCAAAGAAAAGGAGGGAGACTATACTCTTCCTCCCAAGGAAGGAGAGTGCTTAAAGGATGCAGCAGCCGAGCACCCTGTCAAGTCCCCTCCCCCTCTATGCAAACCTTTAAAAATCTAAAAACTTTAAAAATTTATCTTATTTAAGGCAACCACTGCAACCTTTGCTTGCAACTCCCCAGGGCTTAAGAACTCCCCACTTTGCATGCAAAGCCTCCCAGAATATTGCCTAAGGTTGAAAAGGATAGGGAGAACACTTTTGAGCAAAATAGTTTTTAAAACACAACCTTCTCCTTGCAAAAAATCCCCTCGGGGGGACCTCATCCAAAAGGGGAAAAAAAAAGAAAAAAGAGAAAGGGAAGAGAAAAAGAAAGCAAGATAATCGTAATAAGAAGGATTTTACAAATACAAAATGTTTCTCTTTGGCCAAATGGGACATTTTTGCCAGCAACATCCTGCTAAACAGAGACAAAAAGCTGTGGCAATTAACCCCAGGACTTAGCAGCAGCAGCAGCTCAGGACTAGACCTCAGCTCAACCACGGCAACAATATTAACCCCTGATGTGCCTGTTGCTCAGATTCCAATGGGAGTGGCTAGCCCCCTGGCTGAGGGCACTAAAAGACTTGTGCTAGGGCATATCTTGCTTTCTTTCCAAGGAATTTAGGTGGTATCTGGTGTAGTAGATTCTGATTATACTAAGGAAATTAAAGTTTTGATCTTGCCACCTGCTAAAACTTTGCAAATTAATAAAGGTCAAAGGATAGCACAGCTTTTGCTTTTACTTTATTACCAGACAGAAAAACCTTGACTTCTCAAGCTAGGAGCCCCAGAGGAATTAGATCTAGTGATATAGCTTTTGGGTGCAAAAAATTACAGTTTCTAGGCATTTAAAACAATTTTTTAATTCAAGGAATAAAATGTTAGGGCTGTTAGACACTAGAGCAGACATTTCTTGCATTGCTGGCAAACACTGGCCCAGCTTCTGGCCCACACATACTATTGAAAATGAGTTGGTGGGATTAGAAAAATTGGTATGCAGGATGGGAGTGCGGTAGAGGGAAAGGTGAGAGAGAGTTTAAAACCTTGGCAAGTAGTGAGTTCCCCGTTGCTGGAAGTATTCAATCAAAGATTAGATGGTTACTTGTCATCTAAAAGGCTATAGACCAGATTTGGGTTATAGAAAGATAATTGGAAAAGCTTATATAGATATTGTCCAAGGAGATCCAACCAGTCCATTCTGAAGGAGATCAACCCTGGGATTTCTTTGGAAGGAATGATGCTAAAGCTGAAACTCCAGTACTTTGGCCACCTTATGTGAAAAATTGACTCACTGGAAAAGACTCTGATGCTGGGAGGGATTGGGGTCAGGAGGAGAAGGGGACGACCGAGGATGAGATGGCTGGATGGCATCATGGACTCGATGAATGTGAGTCTGAGTGAACTCCAAGAGATGGTAATGAACAGGGAGGCCTGGTGTGCTGCGATTCATGGGTCGCAGAGAGTCGGACATGACTGAGCGACTGAACTGAACTGAACTGAACANCTTTGGCCACCTTATGTGAAAAATTGACTCACTGGAAAAGACTCTGATGCTGGGAGGGATTGGGGTCAGGAGGAGAAGGGGACGACCGAGGATGAGATGGCTGGATGGCATCATGGACTCGATGAATGTGAGTCTGAGTGAACTCCAAGAGATGGTAATGAACAGGGAGGCCTGGTGTGCTGCGATTCATGGGTCGCAGAGAGTCGGACATGACTGAGCGACTGAACTGAACTGAACTGAACAGCTCTTTACTTGCTTCTCATATTTAGATCTGCCAAAAGTTTTGAAAACTGATAATGCCCCCTTTAAAGCTGCAGAGAGATTGTTT
>SJYH01007599.1:36554-51834 GCA_006408735.1 Sylvicapra grimmia | reverse complement strand
GTTATACTTACTTTCATAAAAATCTCCAAATAAATAATAAGTTGTGCTTAAAAAGCTATTTCTAACATATTTTTTTCATATTTGTAATGTGAGTTTATTATTAATTTATATTTTCAAATTATATAGTTAAATTTAGAACTCAATTAGATACTAAAGTATTAATTTCTGTATTTATATGAAAAAAATCTTAAAGGCAATCTTGGTGGTTTTAAAGATTCAGTTCAGTTCAATTCAGTCACTCAGTACTATCTGACTCTTCGTGACCACGTGTACTGCAGCACACTAGGCTTCCCTGTCCATTGCCAGTCCTGGAGTTTACTCAAACTCATGTCCATTGAGTTGGTGATGCCATCCAACCATCTTATCCTCTGTTGTCCCCTTCTCCTCCTGCCTTCAATCTTTCCCAGCATCAGGGTTTTTTCAAATGAGTCCGTTCTTCACATTAGTGGCCAAAGTATTGGAGTTTCAGCTTCAGCATCAGTCCTTCCAATAAATATTCTGGATTGATTTCCTTTAGGATGGAGTGGTTGGATCTCCTTGCAGTCCAAGGGACTCTCAAGAGTCTTCAACACTGCAGTTCAAAAACATCAATTCTTCAGTGTTCAACCTTCTTTATGGTCCAATTCTCACATCCATACATGATAATGGTAAGACCATAGCTTTGGCTAGACGGACCTTTGTCAGCAAAATAACATCTCTGCTTTTTAATATGCTGTCTAGGTTGGTCATAACTTTCTTTTCCCAAGGAGCAAGTGTCTTTTAATTTCATGGCTGCAGTCACCATCTGCAGTGATTTTGGAGCCCAACAAAATAAAGTCTGTCACTGTTTCTGCTCTATCCCCATCTATTTGCCAGGAAGTAATGGGATCAGATGCCATCTTAGTTTTCATTTTTTAATTAATTAATTAATTTTAATTAGAGGATAACTACTTTACAATATTGTAGTGGTTTTTGCCATACATTAACATAAATCAGCCATGGGTGTACATGTTTCCCCCATCCTGAGCCCTCCTCCCACTTCCCTTCCCATCCTTAATGTTGACTTTAAGCCAACTTTTTCACTCTCCTTTTTGACTTTCATCAAGAGGCTCTTTAGTTCTTCTTCACTTTCTGACATAAGGGTGGTGTTATCTGTATATCTGAGGATACTGATATATCTCCCGGCAATCTTGCGTCCAACTTGTGCTTCTTCCAGCCCAACGTTTCTCATGATGTACTCTGCATAGAAGTTAAATAAGCAGGGTAATAATATACAGCCTTGACATATTCCTTTTCCTATTTGGAACCAGTCAGTTGTTCCATGTCCATTTCTAAACGTTGCTTCCTGACCTGCATACAGATTTCTCAAGAGGCAGGTCAGGTGGTCTGGTATTCCCATCTCTTTCAGAATTTTCCAGTTTATTGTGATCCACACAGTCAAAGGCTTTGGCATAGTCAATAAAGCAGAAGTAGATGTTTTTCTGCAACTCTCTTGTTTTTTCAATGATCTAGCAGATGTTGGCAATTTGATCTCTGGTTCCTCTGCCTTTTCTAAATCCAGCTTGAATATCTGGAAATTCATGGTTTATGTGCTGTTGAAGCCTGGCTTGGAAAAATTTGAGCACTACCTTATTAGTGTGTGAAATGAGTGCAATTGTGCAGTCGTTTGAACTTTCTTTGGTATTGCCTTTCTTTGGTATTGGAATGAAAACTGACCTTTTCTAGTCCTGTGGCCACTCCTTCAGTTCAGTCACTCAGTCATGTCTGGCTCTTTGCGACCCCATGAATCGCAGCATGCCAAGCCTCCCTGTCCACCACCAACTCCCAGAGTTCACTCAGACTCACGTCCATCAAGTCAGTGATGCCATCCAGCCATCTCATCCTCGGTCGTCCCCTTCTCCTCCTGCCCCCAATCCCTTCCAGCATCAGAATCTTTTCCAATGAGTCAACTCTTCACATGAGGTGGCCAAAGGACTGGAGTTTCAGCTTTAGCATCATTCCTTCCAAAGAAATCCCAGGGTTGATCTCCTTCAGAATGGACTGGTTAGATCTCCTTGCAGTCCAAGGGACTCTCAAGAGTCTTCTCCAACACCACAGTTCAAAAGCATCAATTCTTTGGCATTCAGCCTCTTCACAGTCCAACTCTCACATCCATACATGACTACTGGAAAAACCATAGCCTTGACTAGACGGACCTTAATTGGCAAAGTAATGTCTCTGCTTTTGAATATGCTATCTAGGTTGGTCATAACTTTTCTTCCAAGGAGTAAGCGTCTTTTAATTTCATGGCTGCAATCGTCATCTGCAGTGATTTTGGAGCCCTGCTTAGTTTTCTAAATTTCTGGTATATTGAGTGCAACACTTTCACAGCATCATCTTTTAAAAACTAGCAAAACTTTAAATTATTTTCTTCTAAATATACAATCTGCAGAAATTTTAGCTCTATCCATGGATATATTTATTTTTAGTGAATATTTATAAAAATTTCTTTTCCCTTAATTTCATGTTGTATTTCACCTTAAAGAATCAGTTTTAATTATTAGAAAATATAGAGATAAGCGTGTTCGTTTAAAAGGAAGATAAAAATATTGTGGTCTGAAATTTTTCTCCTTTTCCCTAATAAACTGCTGTTTTCAATTAGAGTGACTGCTGGGCAAGGAAGGAATGTGACAGCCCTGTTTATCCTCCAACATGAGACTATAAAGTACCTCACTAGCTGCATATTACCCCATGTATTTTGCTGAGACAGTTATTGAAATTTCAGTCAATTCCCCCTTTTATGGCACAGATAACAGTATAATCGTTAAAATCTTACCTGGTGGTGAACTCTGTGGTGTACCAGTTGAGAGGGGGGTGGTGTGGATAGAACTAGTGGTGAAAGGTGTGGGGTAACTAAGACATGTGAGGAAAATAGCACTTTCAACAGTAATAAAATTGGACAGTTGTAGGGGCAAGGGATGCTCTAGATAAATCAAATGAAAGGCTAAAGGTCATAAGTCATCAATTAAGAGCTAAGTGTGAACACAATAGTGCCTCTTTCATAGTGTATTAAAAGGCTTTTATAGCCACCAGCAAATGGGCAGAGAAAACATAGAATCAGACCCAGAATTTTTCCATAAAAGTANGCTAAAGGTCATAAGTCATCAATTAAGAGCTAAGTGTGAACACAATAGTGCCTCTTTCATAGTGTATTAAAAGGCTTTTATAGCCACCAGCAAATGGGCAGAGAAAACAAAGAATCAGACCCAGAATTTTTCCATAAAAGTAGCAGAAACTAAATGAGAGAAACTAAAATTCTCAACCTAGGCATGTCTGCGGGTTGATGAAACTAAGAATCTTAAATTATTACAATTCCTTCTATGCAGAGAGCTCCCTAAAGTGGTCCATGCTTCCATTTTAAGGTTCAGTATTCCTCTCTGACTTGTAGATGGTACAGACAGCCCTTCCCTGCCACACAACTGTGTGACAGTGAAAGTCGTTCAGTTGAGTCAGACGCTTTGCGATCCCCTGGACTGTAGCATGGCAAGCTTCTCTGTCATGGGGATTCTACAGGCAAGAATACTGGTGTGGGTTGCCATTTCCTCCTCCAGGGCATCTTCCCAACCCAGGGATCAAACCCAAGTCTCCCTCAAAGCAGGCAGATTCTTTACCATCTGAGCCACTAGGGAAGCCCCACACAAGGTAAACTTCCTGCCAATTTTCCCCTCAATTGACTCCTGGTTACTAGGTCAGTAATTAGGAACTGTACCCTGAAGGAGTTTCAGGAAATAGTAAACATATATATGGGTACCTTTGTGTACACATACATATGTGTACCCTCCTTTTGGACATGCTAGCTCAAGAGAGGAATGTGTAACATATACTGTTTAAGACAGAATTTAATGAGATGAGAGCAATCCCTTGCAATACAGGATTTAACACTTTGGTAAAACTCCATAGGGTGATCCAAAATGTTGTGAAGATGATCCCAGAAACTCGAATAGCCAAAGCAATCTTGAGAAAGAAGAATGGAACTGGAGGAATCAACCTGCCTGACTTCAGGCTCTACTACAAAGCCACAGTCATCAAGACAGTATGGTACTGACACAAAGACAGAAATGTAGATCAATGGAACAAAATAGAAAGCCCAGAGATAAATCCACACACCTACGGACACCTTATCTTCGACAAAGGAGGCAAGAATATACAATGGAGTAAAGACAATCTCTTTAACAAGTGGTGCTGGGAAAACTGGTCAACCACTTGTAGAAGAATGAAACTAGATCACTTTCTAACACCACACACAAAAATAAACTCAAAATGGATTAAAGATCTAAATGTAAGACCAGAAACTATAAAACTCCTAGAGGAGAACATAGGCAAAACACNTGCTGCTGCTGCTGCTGCTAAGTCGCTTCAGTCGTGTCCGACTCTTTGCGACCCCATAGATGGCAGCCCATCAGGCTCCGCCGTCCCTGGGATTCTCCAGGCAAGAACACTGGAGTGGGTTGCCATTTCCTTCTCCAATGCATGAAAGTGTAAAGTGAAAGTGAAGTCGCTCAGTCGTGCCTAGCGACCCCATAGACTGCAACCTACCAGGCTCCTCTGTCCATGGGATTTTCCAGGCAAGAGTACTGGAGTGGGTTGCCATTGCCTTCTCCGTTAATTGTAGCAGATGTCATTATTGAACTATACTCACTGATGCTAAGTTTTGTCAAGAGCTTTTTCTGCATTTATTGAGATAGTCATATGATTGTTATCCTACATTTTGTCAATGCTGCTGCTCCTAAGTCTCTTCAGTCATGTCTGACCCTGTGCGACCCCAGAGATGGCAGGCCACCAGGCTCCGCCATCCCTGGGATTCTCCAGGCAAGAACACTGGAGTGGGTTGTCATTTCCTTCTCCAATGCATGAAAGTGAAAAGTGNAGAAACTCAGGAAGAGCAATGGCCCACATAAAGGTAGAAATGAAATAACTGCCCTGGAAGCTCCTGGAAGAACTGAGCATAAAAGGACATTTAAGATGTTCTGTAACATGTTCCAGGAGATTTTACATTTGCTCATTATTTAGTAAGAAATGTACAGCAGAGAGGAACCCTAGCACCTAAAGAAACTCAGTGATGTTTGTTTTCTTATGGGTAGGGATTAATTGTAGCAGATGTCATTATTGAACTATACTCACTGATGCTAAGTTTTGTCAAGAGTTTTTCTGCATTTATTGAGATAGTCATATGATTGTTATCCTACATTTTGTCAATGCTGCTGCTGCTAAGTCGCTTCAGTCATGTCCGACCCTGTGCGACCCCAGAGATGGCAGGCCACCAGGGTCCGCCATCCCTGGGATTCTCCAGGCAAGAACACTGGAGTGGGTTGTCATTTCCTTCTCCAATGCATGAAAGTGAAAAGTGAAAGTGAAGTCGACCCCATGGACTGCAGCCTACCAGGCTCCTCTGTCCATGGGATTTTCCAGGCAAGAGTACTGGAGTGGGGTGCCATTGCCTTGTCAATATGGTGTATCATATTCATTAATTTTCTTATGTTGAACCACCTTTGAACCCTAGCTTTATAGAGATGTAATGCTGGGAGGGACTGGGGGGCAGGAGAAGAAGGGGACAACAGAGGAGGAGATGACTGGATGGCATCACCAATTCGATGTACATGAGTTTGGGTAAACTCCAGGAGTTGGTGATGGACAGGGAGGCCTGGTGTGCTGCAACTCATGGGATCGCAAAGAGTCGGACACGACTGAGTGACTGAACTGAACTGAATTGCTCTATAAAATTGTAAAGTATTTAAAGTATATACCATGCAANAGAAGGGGACAACAGAGGAGGAGATGACTGGATGGCATCACCAATTCGATGTACATGAGTTTGGGTGAACTCCAGGAGTTGGTGATGGACAGGGAGGTCTGGCGTGCTGTGACTCATGGGATCGCAAAGAGTCAGACACGACTGAGTGACTGAACTGAACTGAATTGCTCTATAAAATTGTAAAGTATTTAAAGTATATACCATGCAAAATTAAAATTGATATATATACATGCTCTGAAAATTTTTTCCTTTTTATAAAATTGATGGATTACCAAAGGAGAAGACACTTTAGAGACCAAAAAGCAGCTGATGTATTTCTGAAGTAAGGAATATAAAATTTACCAATGAGTAGATCTATTGTTTATATGTTCCCCTACTATCTTCCTTGAGCTTCATTTTTTTTTTTTTTTACTTTTATTTAAGTCTTGCACTACAGGGTAATTGTTTTCCATGTTCATGTACTTTCTCCTAAATATGATTCTAANAGACACTTTAGAGACCAAAAAGCAGCTGATGTATTTCTGAAGTAAGGAATATAAAATTTACCAATGAGTAGATCTATTGTTTATATGTTCCCCTACTATCTTCCTTGAGCTTCATTTTTTTTTTTTTTTACTTTTATTTAAGTCTTGCACTACAGGGTAATTGTTTTCCATGTTCATGTACTTTCTCCTAAATATGATTCTAAGCTGGTTGAACAATGACTCTGAAGTCTGACCATCTAGGTTTGTATTCCATTCTACACTAGCTCTCAGCTGTGTATGACTCTGAAGAAGCTGATTAAACAGCTTGTGCTGTAGTTGAATTTAAAAAAATCATAAAAATAATAAAATATTCCCTATAATTTTGGAGGCTATTTTTATTTATATATTAAAGTACTTCAAGTTTTATATCATTATTAGTCAATACAGAGTCCAACATAAAATGGGTCAGATACTTCATACCAATATTTTTCAATTAAATAAATGAATAATATGATACTCGTTAACAGGAATCTACATGAAAATATGAATACTATATCTTACACATGATATAGACATAAAAAGACACATAAGACCATCACTGAATGAGAAAACAAACATTATACTCCATTGTAGTTTATGCTGCCACATAATAGTTGCTCAAACAAATTATGATACAGATTCATCTACGTGTCCTCCCTTGTTCTGAGAGGAACTTATAACTTGACCTGATCTTAAATGCTCCTGTGACCACATTTCCAGAGGCTTATATGTTTTATAAAAACAAACTAAAAATTTTTTTGACTAATTAAAAGGCTTGGAAGTTACTGAATCCTCTCAACATAATCTTCTAGAACAGAGGCCATCTCTTTTTAATTATCAGTGAAAAAAGATTATTTAGTTCAGTTCATTTCAGTCGTTCAGTCGTGTCTGACTCTTTGCGACCCCATGAATTGCAGCACGCGAGGCCTCCCTGTCCATCACCATCTCCCGGAGTTCACTCAGACTTACGTCCATCAAGTCAGTGATGCCATCCAGCCATCTCATTCTCGGTCATCCCCTTCTCCCCCTGCCCCCAATTCCTCCCAGCATCAGAGTCTTTTCCAATGAGTCAACTCTTCTCATGGGGTGGCCAAAGTACTGGAGTCTCAGCTTTAGCATCATTCCTTCCAAAGAAATCCCAGGGCTGATCTCCTTCAGAATGGACTGGTTGGATCTCCTTGCAGTCCAAGGGACTCTCAAGAGTCTTCTCCAACACCACAGTTCAAAAGCATCAATTCTTCGGCGCTCAGCCTTCTTCACAGTCCAACTCTCACATCCATACATGACCACAGGAAAAACCATAGCCTTGACTAGACGGACCTTAGTCGGCAAAGTAATATCTCTGCTTTTGAATATGCTGTCTAGGTTGGTCATAACTTTCCTTCCAAGGAGTAAGTGTCTTTTAATTTCATGGCTGCAATCACCATCTGCAGTGATTTTGGAGCCCCCAAAAATAAAGTCTGACACTGTTTCCACTGTTTCCCCATCTATTTTCCATGAAGTGATGGGACCAGATGCCATGATCTTCATTTTCTGAATGTTGAGCTTTAAGCCAACTTTTTCACTCTCCTCTTTCAGTTTCATCAAGAGACTCTTTAGCTCCTTTTCACTTTCTGCCATAAGGGTGGTATCATCTGCATATCTGAGGTTATTTATATTCTCCCAGCAATCTTGGTTCCAGCTTGTGCTTCTTCCATCCCAACATTTATCATGATGTACTTTGCATATAAGTTAAATAAGCAGGGTGACAATATACAGCCTTGACTACTTCTTTTCCTATTTGGAACCAGTCAGTTATTCCATGTCCAGTTCTAACTGTTGCTTCCTGACTTGCATACAGATTTCTCAAGAGGCAGGTTAGGTGGTCTGGTATTCCCATTTCTTTCAGAAGTTTCCACAGTTTATTGTGATCCACACAGTCAAAGGCTAAAATACTATATTTTTTACCTTTTTAATTACATGATTTATTTTGTGTATTTTTAAAATGAAGGCTTTGAACCTAACTACAAGGCTGTGGAAAATCCTTGCTCTCACAATATTAATATGAAAATTCCATGATGCTATTCACCATGCATTATTTCTCAAATGATGATTATCTATATTACCAGGTTTCATTGCTCACTAGTGAATGCATGCAAAAAATAATGGATTAACAATGCAAAAAAAAAAAAAAAAAGGAAGTTGTATGAATTGTTTATTTTCCTCATTTCCAATCTACCTTCTCTAGTGGGAAAAAAAAAGGATAATACCACAACCAATTTTATCTATGCTGAAGGTCATAGTCCATGATCATTACTGAGATTCATTTAAAATTTAATAATGCCTCTGGAGATGCACGCTCATATGACTCTTATTCATCATACTAATACATGTGATTGTAGAACTATGGGCTAAAAACAGCTTTTCTAACTACTTCTTAGGTTGCTAATTATGAAACACATTTTATCAATTCCCCAAAGCTAATGTCTCAAACAAATTTATGCATCACCAATTATTTCTGGGTGGAAAATTTCAGATGTATCCTGTTTACAAAATCATGTTTTGAATTCTTCATATTCTTACTATTCTTTTCACAAACTGTTGAGTAAACATTTTTCTTAAAATTTGAAAAATGGATTAAATATAGCACATTCTGACAGAACTGAATCAGGCTGTGTTTTTCATTATTTTTTTGTAATTTGAACTGTTCTGAATATTAGAAATTAAATTTCTAATTTCAGAATTACATTACTAACAAAAAATTAAGTTCGCTAAATTTATATTTTAATTATTTTCACTTCAGCTGCTCAGTCGTGTCCAACTCTGTGACCTCATGAACTGCAGCACACCAGACTTCCCTGTCCATGACCAACTTCCAGAGCTTGCTCAAATTCATGTCTATTGACTTGGTTATGCCATCCAATCATCTTATCCTCCATTGTCTCCTTCTGCTCCTGCCTTCAAGCTTTCCCAGCATCAGGTCTTTTAAAATGAGTCAGTTCTTCAAATCAGGTGGCCAAAGTATTGGAACTTCAGCATCAGTCCTTCCAATGAATATTGAGGACTGATTTCCTTTAGGATTGACTGGTTTGATCTCCTAGCAAGGAAATTAATTATTTTAGACACTGACAAATTTCTCAACGGTTTCCCACGAGGGGCAGTGGTAAAGAATCTGCCTGGCAATACAGGCGACTTGGGTTCAATCCCTGGGTTGGAAAGATCCCCTAACATAGGAAATGGCAACCCACTCCAGTATTCTTTCTTGGAAAATCCCATGGACAGAGGAGCCTGGCAGGCTCAGTCTATGGGGTCACAAAGAATTGGACGTGACTGAGTGATTGAGCAAAATTCTCTTAATATCTATGGATTATCTACTGTCATCACAATTGTGACATTCAATCTGACTGCCATTGTCTGGGTATAGCTGAGTTTACTGCTCTCACTAAGTTCCCTTACACACTTGTGAGGCAAAGGCTTTTTGTTCTCCATGTGTTTTCATTTGTTACAGTTTGATGTATACAAAGATTTACCTTTATATGCTGAAAGTACTAGGAATCTTCTTGCTTTTTCCTTCTTTGATTTACACATAACTTTCATGTACAATTGTTGCTTCAGGGCAATATAAAGCAAGTTTTTAGATTTTTATGTCTCTACTAATGCATTAAGGATTGAGATTCAAATCAATTAACTTCAGTGGAACTCTGCTTCCAACCACATCACAGTGCAAAATAGAGACTGATCCTCAGCTAACTTATCAATAGAAACAGATGTGTGTTGCTATACCCACTCTTTTGGTAATATATATTGTTCTGAACATCATTGTGTGCCATGTCATGATTACAAAGCAGAATTTTTAACTCTATATGGCACGAAGTGAAAGTTGTGAGTCAATTTCTAGATAGGTTGATAAGAAGTCCAGGGTCCCCAAGGAGGAGAGAGGGATCTGGGGCTTCTCAAACAAGAGATAGCGGACTGGAATTATCAAGGAGGAGGAAAGGAAAAACATATTTGTTTACTTTTCCCCTACATTCCTTAATCTTAGTCACATAAAATATTTCTTTCTTTAAGCCTGGAACAGATGATCACACAACAAAACACTCAGCTTAAACTCTGTAATAAAGATTCACTTCAGTTGCCCAGCCATGTCCAACTCTTTGCGACCCCATGGACTGCAGCACGCCAGGCTTCCCTCTCCATCAACAACTGCCGGAGCTTACTCAAACTCATGTCCATCAAGTAGGTGATGCTATCCAACCATCTCATCCTCTGTCATCACCTTCTCCTCCCACATTCATTCCTTCCAAGCTTCAGGATCTTTCCCATTAATTCAGTTATTCACATCAGGTGTCCAAAGTATTGGAATTTCAGCTTCAGCATCAGTCCTTCCAGTGAATTTTCAGGACTGATTTCCTTTAGGATGGATTGGATGGATCTCCTTGCAGTCCAAGGGACTCTCAAGAGTCTTCCCCAACACTACAGTTTAAAAGCATCAATTCTTCAGCACTAAGATTTCTTCATAGCCTAACTTTCACATCCCCACATGTTGGAAAAAAGCATAGCTTTGACTAAATGGACCTTGTTGGCAAAGTAATGTCTCTGCCTTTTAATTTGCTATGTAGGTTGGTNCTCTCAAGAGTCTTCCCCAACACTACAGTTTAAAAGCATCAATTCTTCAGCACTAAGATTTCTTCATAGCCTAACTTTCACATCCCCACATGTTGGAAAAAAGCATAGCTTTGACTAAATGGACCTTGTTGGCAAAGTAATGTCTCTGCCTTTTAATTTGCTATGTAGGTTGGTCATAGCTTTTCTTCCAAGAAGCAAGTGTTTTTTAATTTCATGGCTGCAATCACCATCTGCAGTGATTTTGGAGCCCCCCAAAATAAAGTTTCTCACTGTTTCCATTGTTTCCCCATCTTTTTGCCATGAAGTGATGGGACCAGATGCCATGATTTTAGTTTTCTGAATGTTGAGCTTTAAGCCAACTTTTTCACTCTCCTTTTTCACTATCATAATTATTTCTTCTTCACTTTCTGCCATAAACGTGGTGTCATCTGCACATCCGAGGTTATTCATACTTCTCCCTGCAATCTTGAGTCCAGCTTGTGTTTCATCCAGCCTTGCATTTCCCATGATGTACTCTGCATAGAAGTTAAATAAGCAGGATGACAATATAGAGCCTTGAAATACTCTTTTCCCTATTTGGAACTGGTCTGTTGTTCCATGTCCAGTTCCAACTATTGCTTCCTGACTTGTATACAGATTCCTCAAGAGGCAGGTCAGGTGGTCTGGTATTTCCATCTCTTGAGGAATTTTCCACATTTTTGTGTGATGTGCACAGTCAAAGGCTTTGGCATAGTCAATAAAGCAGAAGTAGATATTTTTCTGGAACTCTTTTGCTTTTCTCATGATCCAACTGATGTTGGCAATCTGATCTCTGGTTCTTATTCCTTGTCTAAATCCAGCTTGAACATCTGGAAGTTCATGGATCATGTACTGTTGAAGCCTGGTGGAAAATTTTGAGCATTGCTTCGCTAGTGTGTGAGATGAGTGCAATTGTGCATTGGTTTGAGCATTCATTTGCATTGCCTTTCTTTGGGATTGGAAAGGAAACTGACCTTTCCAGTACTGTGGCCACTGCTGAATTTTCCAAATTTGCTGGCATATTGAGTATAGCACTTTCACAGCATTATCTTTTAGGATTTGAAATAGCTCAACTGGAATTCCATCACCTCCACTAGCTTTGTTCATAGTGATGCTTCCTAAGGCCCGCTTGACTTCACAGTCCAGGATGTCTGTCTCTAAATGATTGATCACACCATCATGATTATCTGGGTCATGAGGATATTTTTTGTATAGTTCTTCTGTGTGTTCTTGCCACCTCTTCTTAGTATCTTCTGCTTCTGTCAGGTCCATACCATTTCTGTCCTTTATTTTGCCTATCTTAGCATGAAATATTCCCTTGGTATCTCTATTTTCCTTGAAGAAATATCTAGCTTTTCCTATTCTATTATTTTCCTCTAATTTCTTTGCATTGATCACTGAGGAAGGCTTTCTTATCTCTCCTTGATATTCTTTGGAACTCTGCATTCAAATGGGTATATCTTTCCTTTTTTCCTTTTCCTTTCACCTTTTTTCTTTTCTCGCCGGTTTGTACGGCCTCCTCAGACAACCATTTGGCCTTTTTGAATATCTTTTTTCTTGTGGATGGTCTTGATCACTGCCTCTTGCACAATATCACAAACCTCCATCCATAGTTCTTCTGGCACCCTGTCTATCAGGTCTAATCCCTTGAATCTGTTTGTCACTTCCACTGTATAATTGTAAGGGATTTGATTTAGGTCATACCTGAATGGTCTAGTGTTTTTCCCTACTTTCTTGAATTTGAGTCTGAATTTGGCAACAAGGTGTTCATGATCTGACCCACAGTTAGCTCCTGGTCTTGTTTTTTATAACTGTATAAAGCTTCTTCCATCTTTGTCTGCAAAGAATATAAGTAAGTAAGTGTTAGTTGCCCTGTCATGCCCAACTCTTTGTAACCCCATGGACTTTAGCCCACCAGGCTCTTCTGACCATGAGATTTTCCAGGCAAGGATACTGGATTGGGTTGTCATTTCCTTCTCCAGGGGATCTTCCAGACCCAGGGATCAAGCTCAGTCTCCTGCACTGCAGGCAGATTCTTTACCGACTGAGCTACAAGGGAAGACCAAAGAATATAATAAATCTGATTTTGGTATTGACCAAATGGTGATGTCCATGTGTAGAGTCTTCTCTTGTGTTGTTGGAAGAAGGTGTTTGCTATGACCAGTGTGTTCTCTTGGCAAAACTCTGTTAGACTTTTACCTGCTTCAGTTTGTACTCCAAGGCCAAATTTGCCTGTTACTCCAGGTGTTTCTTGACTTCTTACTTTTGCATTCCAGTCCGCTATAATGAAAAGAGCATCTTTTTTGGGTATTAGTTCTAGAAGGTCTTGTAGGTCTTCATAGAATCATTCAACTTCAGCTTTTTCAGCCTTACTGGTCAGGACATAGACTTGGATTACTGTGATATTGAATGGTTTGCCTTGGAAATAGAGATCATTCTGTCATTTTTGAGATTGCATCCAAAGACTGCATTTTGGATTCTAAGGATTATATAACAACAATGTATCCTGCTTGAGGACAGTTTTTCCTTCCTGAAAACCTTCTGACTAATCCTGTTATTTTAAAAAGTATATTATGGGAGTGGTTCTGGTAAGATCTTTACAACCTTGAGACATTCTTTTGATTTATTTTAATAACTATTTAAAAAGCTATATAGCTCCCGTGCTAAGACTAGCGAGGGGGGCACCCTCCATCCCCTTCTGATGTCTATGTCAGAAGCTTTCTCTGTCCCATTTCATAAACTTCTGCCACAGAAGAGCCCTGAGTGATCAAGCCTGGTGTCTGGTCCCAAAGCTAAATCTTTCTTCTTTGGAGATGACAAATTCGACATCATTCACCGTATGCTATCATTTGGTTTAATTCTCAGCTGAAAATGTGTGCTACATTGGAAAGACGTATGCAGCTTCCTAGAGAACTATGAAACACCATTGACTCAGTGTCCTATAGCCTCCAGGTATTCTGTGAGTATCAAATAGTAGAAAGAGAGAGAGAGGTAAAAAAAAAAAAAAAAAGGCAATTTGTGCTCCAGGAGTCCTTACATGCCTTATTTATGATTGGATAAGGCAAAGCAAAGATAGATGAAAGATCAAGGGCAAGAAATATGTGAAGTGCTCAAATGTATTGTGTAGTCAGTATATGCTGTAAAAAGTCAAAAAAAGAAAAAAAAAAACATTAACATTATCACACTTGTAGAAGCAGTCCATTTCTATGTAAGTTTAAAATAGGGACACTGATCAAAGAATTTTATTTTAAAAGCCATGAGGGCTTTAGGAACCTCAGGAGGGACATCTGAGACAGTCTAGGGATTGGGGAGCTACCTTAAAAATGTGTGTCTTAACTTGGTTTGAAACCTAGCAGACCTATGTAGAGGCCTTCCTGGTGAAAGGATCTCCAGCGAGTCCCCTGCTTGCTGGTAATTAGAGGAAAAAAAAAAAAAAACTGTTGCCATATACTATGACTTCCAAGACCTTCCATGAGTAAAGAAAGAAAGAAACAAGCTGCAACAGCTATCTTTAGAAAAGCTAATAGATGCAGAAACAAAGACAGGACAGTCAGGCCTCTACAGCAATAACTATAACTTAAACCCACCTCACAGACTCCTAGTTCCATCTCAAAGGTAAAGTCTAATGCACATTTCTCCGTTGTTTTTCAGAAACCAGACCCCAATCAGATGGAGAGTGATGACCATAAGCACGTAGACCACAGACCAGTTGGAGCCTGAACATTGATAATTTATCCTCGGTGGCGTATCAGGTTACTTCAAACTCATCATTCAGAGAACTGTGCAACAGCTCATCATATTCCCCAGAATACTCTCCCTCACCTTGCCATCACAGTCCCTTCCCTGAAAGCACTCAGAGAGTTCAGGTCTTTTGAGCATTAGCCACTCTGTATTCCTTGTTTGGAACCTTGCAATAAATGTAATACTTTCCTCCAAAAAGTACAGCAGAGTGGCTTGGCCACACATCATGTCACTGTACCCAAGTTTGGTTCGGTAACAGGTTTTCTCCCAAGAACAGACCAGAGACAAAGACTTATGTACAGGCAGATTTTTTAGGTGATCCCAGAGAGCACAAGTGAGAAAATGGTCAGAGTGAGAAAGGAACAAAGGAAAACCCAATAGAGTCTTCTTTATCAAGGGGCTTACCACAAGGATAAGGTGCTTGATCAAAACGATGCTGCAAATATTGAATGAAAATTCAAAACTGTAAAAGAAAAAAGTAAGAAGGAATTTTACTTTTATCTATTGAATTATCTCAAGTAGTTTTTCTGTTGGTTGTGAAAACATGGTTTGACATATATTCTTTCCTCATTGTTTCATATTTGATCAACTAAATAAGACAGAAAATGAGATTGGGAATATCTGAAGGAGAAATAGTGATTAG
>SJYH01007599.1:18448-35482 GCA_006408735.1 Sylvicapra grimmia | reverse complement strand
TTGGTGCATAGTTGATTTTCCAGAGTTATATCAGAAATTGAAGTATAATATAACCCTATTTTGTGATATTTCTGCATTAATTAGATCATCATCTAAAGAAAAAAAGAAAACAAGAGTGCCACTCTTTCATTTCTAATTCTGTTTTATTTAAAAACAATTTCCACCATACTCTTTGGGATTCTATGGCAGTATATTAACCCCCAAAAGACTATTGCTGCTGCTGCTGCTAAGTCGCTTCAGTTGTGTCCGACTCTGTGCGACCCCATAGACGGCAGCCCACCAGGCCTCGATGTCCGTGGGATTCTCCAGGCAAGAACACTGGAGTGGATTGACATTTCCTTCTCCAACGCATGAAAGTGAAAAGTGAAAATGAAGTTGCTCAGTCGTGTCCGACTCTTTGTGACCCCATGGACTGCAGCCTACCAGGCTCCTCTGTCCATGGGATTTTCCAGGCAAGAGTACTGGAGTGGGTTGCCATTGCCTTCTCCAAAAAAGACTATTACTATCTTCTAAATCAGAAGTTGACAAACTACAACTCACTGACCAAATCTAGCTTTCTCTTTTGTTAATAAAGTTGTATTGGAACACAGTAATATTCATTTATTTAGATGACCTCATAAATCATCAAATGCAAAGCCTTTTGATTTGCCAATAAAAAAAATAATATATCAAGCAGGTTAGAACATTCTCTCAAAGTTACAGGGCAAGTCAGTGACGGAACATAAGATCTAGTGCCCAGTTTCCTTTTTGATATTTCAATGCATTC
This sequence comes from Sylvicapra grimmia, assembly GCA_006408735.1. NCBI lineage: Eukaryota > Metazoa > Chordata > Mammalia > Artiodactyla > Bovidae > Sylvicapra > Sylvicapra grimmia. The sequence continues at coordinate 34,716 of SJYH01007599.1, read as the reverse complement.
CGATTTGAAAGTAAGGTTACCCTTTTAATTGGTGGGGATGACATACACAACCTATGGTTCCTCAGAAGTTTGAGCTAATTTATAAAAAGTAAAACCTGCTTTTCTTCATGAAATTTTGTCAAATATTAATAAAATAAAAAGTGAAATGTGTTGAAAATACTAGATTATGCTTTCCTTGTTTGGGCAATATCCCTCCAAAAATAACAAAATATACATAAAGGCATACATCTATATAGCTGATAGCAAAATCAAAAGAGAAGCAATATCATATTGCATAAAAATGTGGGAACTTGAATGAAGTTTCTAACATTTATAAATTATAAGACATTCATTATAATCTTTCAAATTCACTTAGCCCTTAGATTTTAATATAAAAATGAAATGAAATAATCTGAAGCTATAAACAGGAAAACAAAATTGATCAAAGAGGATCATCAAGGAAACTAATGTGACTGTTTACTAAAATCTCACAATATGTATCTGCAGAACTTGTGGCAATTAAATTCTAGAAACAAAGGTCTTTGATCCATTCTGCCTTTAGCTCAGTGGCTTTTGCAGAAAGGCATTCCTTTCCATATAGCTCAAGCTCTTCAAAGAACTATTAGAGAGTAATGAAAGCAGTAGCTATATCATGTAGATAAGTAATATCCTTGGACATTTACTGCCTAAAGGCATAACATGATAGAGAGGAGCACCATACTGACCACTGGTTTATCTTAACAACTATTTTGTTGTTGTTCAGTCACTAAGTCGTGTCTGACTCTTTGTGACCCCATGGGCCACAGCCAGGCTTCTCTGTCCTCCACTATCTTGATTTTGCTCAAATTCACGTCCACTGAAAAAAGAAATATCTGCATTCTAATGCTACATTGGACTCTTCAGGTGGAGATGGATAAATGTGTAAAGTAACCATTTCCCTAATGCCACCATCATAAAATGACACATTAAGGTTTGCTAGTTAGTGGTTAAAACTGATTAAAAAAAGATAATTTTCCTGCTTTGGTCTTGTCATCTGGGCACCAGGAAGGTAACATATTAATCAAGGTTTATCATAGATTTTAAAATGAACACACTGGCAAAAATGGAAATAGATATACTGCACACACACACACACACACACACACACACATACACACATGCCATTGCATTAATATGATGGGACATGTTAATTATAAAATGATGTAGATTATCATTCTTTCCCTTTAGTAGAGTTTCAATAAGTCAAATAAACAGAAATGAAGTTTATTAAATCAGAGATAAGAAAATTGATTACTTGACTTGTCCATTCCAGTCTATTGATGCACTTAAAGACCTGGAAGATAAACATGTATGAAGGGTTGTGGAATCCATTTAACAGATAGTACCACCTATTGTGAGCGACTTCACTTCACTCATTTCCTACATTATAACTGGAGAAGGAAATGGCAACCCACTCCAGTATTCCTCCCTGGAGAACCCCATGGACAGAGGAGCCTGGCAGGCTGTGGTCCATGGGGTCGNCATTTCTGTCCTTTATCGAGCCCATCCTTGCATGAAATGTTCCCTTGGTATCTCTAATTTTCTTGAAGAGATCTCTAGTCTTTCCCATTCTGTTGTTTTCCTCTATTTCTTTGCATTGATCGCTGAAGAAGGCTTTCTTATCTCTTCTTGCTATTCTTCACTTCACTCATTTCCTACATTATAACTGGAGAAGGAAATGGCAACCCACTCCAGTATTCCTCCCTGGAGAACTCCATGGACAGAGGAGCCTGGCAGGCTGTGGTCCATGGGGTCACAGAGAGTCAGACACAACTGAAGTGACTGAGCATGACCACCACCTATTGTGGGAAGGAAGATTAAAATATTCTGTTCTGGTTTTACATCCTTAATCAGTTAGTGCCAACACTAATACTTTGGTCTCTTCCAGGTCTGTATAAAATTTACAACAACTCTGAAACCAGTGTGAGAGTTTATTCACAGTTTGCCTCTCATTTTATCAAAGCCATTGAACTCAATTTAAATGAAGGAATTCTAGAGAGGCTCTCCATGGACTTCTGCAAGAGATCACCAAAGATGCTATCCCTATGGATGAACCAACTATGACTAGCACATATGTGAAATGAAGAGAAACTAATGGCTTTGTATTGCAAATACCTACTATAAGATATATTTTGACTTAAGAGATAATCAAAGATGCAATTCTGATATAGCTAAAATTTCAAAATATAAAAATGCAATTAATCATCTTTCTTGGAAGGAAAAACATGCATTTGGAGAGTCGAAGCCATCACAAATGTCTAACCAAAGGCTTTAAATACTATTTATCAGGTAGAGACATCTGTACTTTATAAAGTGAGCTTGTATATGCTTCAAGACACAGTATGAGTATTTTATAGTGAAAGGTAGAATAAGAAGGAATAGTGCATTAATCAAGAATATTTTATTGTCTAAATGCCCTCATGACAGACAGCATAACATTGTAAGTGCATATTATACACTCCAAGCTGTTTCAACAGTAATAGAATACTTCTGCATTGAGCTCTTCAGTGTCTAATAAATGTTATAAACATTACAGAGTATCAAAATCATCTGCAGGATGTCTGCTCATTATAATGGAGTTTTAAAACTTTCTACATACACTTTATATTTTATGAGCAGAGAGCTCTGCAAGCCAAGTGAATTACCATTTATATCCCTGATAATCTTAATATTAGAATAAAAAATGCAGACCAGCATGACTGATGATTATGCAATAAGGAGATTAGTTCACCATTGTACTGACAAATAATTTTGTTCCCATTATGCCTAAGGTCTCATTTTAAACAATTATTATCTTGTAAGTTGGTCATCAGATTCTTTTAAAGGAAAAAAAAATAGTATTAGACAAGTTCTTTGGATTTACTCAGGCAACAATATGTAATATCATTGCTAGAATGAGAACTTGAAAGGTAACATTTTAAGATAAACATTAAATTTTTCTTCAGGGTGTACTTTCACATTGTGCTCTTATGTTAATCCTGTCTTTAAAATCAGTCACTGATGTCAGAAGAGACATTCAAGTACAGTCCCTCATCCTTCTTATTTATGTTACAATTGATGTAAAAAAGAAAGTCTTTATTGGGATTGGGATTTGGAGAGAGAATAAATAATTTTTCTCACAGCTGTAATTTCTTAAGTTTTTCTCTTATATTACAGAAATATAAGTAGACATTTATTCTGTTATCAGTAGTATGACATAATAAAAAGTGGTTACCTACATTTCACTTGGTCTTATGTTTAAGAGACAAAAGCACTCTTACTCTGAGATGGCACAGTTAATACTTATCCAAAATACTGTGTGCTCTAGCTGTTATCTTTATTCTGCTACCTACTGTAGGATAAAGATACAACTAGAGGACAAAGGGTAAAAGAGGACCACATGAGAAAGGAAGCTGACTTGGTGTTTGGGGTGAAAATATTACCTGTTTTCATTACTCTCTCTTCTTTTTAAGAGAATTTAAGGTTCAACAGGCCAACATGAACTGTTGTATCAAGACAATGTGATATTATTCTATACAGTGTCTATCAGTCAGAAATAGAAACTGTTTCTGCTATCATTTTTAAATACGAAGATGCAACGCACAAAGAAGATGAGAGGCAAGAAAGAAGTTTGAGGTTGGACTTTGAATTGAAATAGTTGTTTTATCTACTTAGTGGTGTGTGTGCTGTCACTTTAGTCATGTCCAACTCTATGCAGCCCTATGGACTGTAGCCCACCAGGCTCTTCTGTCCATAGGATTCTCCAGGCAAGAATACTGGAGTGGGTTGCCATGCCTTCCTCCATGAGATCTTCCCAACCCAGGGACTGAACCCATGTGTCTTATGTCTCCTGCATTGACAGGTAGGTTCTTTACCACCAGTGCCACCTGGTAAACCCCCTTTAATGGTATTAGAATTCAATTCAGTAGGATGTGATTTTGTGAGGTCCAACTATCTAAATTGTTGGTTCTTGGCTACATATTTTACTAAGTTTTTTTCTGGATTGCATAAACCAATCCATGATATGGTCTGCTTTTAAGCAATGCTACAATTTAACAAATTTTATTTATTATACATCTCTTGCTTTTCATAGACAAATATTGAAAGAGTTTCAAACGTATTGAGAAATGTGAGAGAAAAATCCTTTGGTGGTTATTTAAATCTCTGGGGTCTCCAAAATACTCTAAAAATATTATAAATCTATTTCCTTTGATCTCTATATTTTTGAGTTACTATGGATTTACCAGTGGGTGATTATGATGGCTTTTAAAAATAGGGTTAGACAGTTTCTAATTTTGCTTCAGACCAACCTAATATCTCCACAGAAAAACAGAATAAACTGAAATATACACAGTTCTGTATTCAGAGCCAAATTTACATAGGGTCATTACAGAAAGATGTTTAAATTGTAGCTGGATGCTACTGACATGATTTTGCATAAATCACTAGTAGTGCCCAGCTACAACTTAAACAACATCTTTCTCTGATAACCCTATATAAACTTGGTTCTTCCTTCTTAATATCTAAAAGGATAGAATTCTACTTACTTATGGTGCTTACCATAATTTTTACTCATATATGTGATTATATTCATGTTTTTATATACCTGTATACATATTTATATTTGCTTCATAATATCAATATTTCTTTTTTAATCTAAATTTATTTATTTTAATTGGAGGTTAATTACTTTACAATATTGTATTGGTTTTGCTATACATCAACATGAATCTGCAACAGGTATACACGTGTTCTTCATCTTGAACCCCCCACCCTCCTCCCTCCCCGTACCATCCCTCTGGGTCATCTCAGTACACCAGCCTCAAGCATCCAGTATCATGCATCAAACCTGGACTGGCAACTCGTTTCATATATGATATTATAGATGTTTCAGTGCCATTCTCCAAAATCATTCCACACTCGCCCCCTCCCACAGAGTCCAAAAGACTGTTCTATACATCTGTGTCTCTTTCGCTGTCTCGCATACAGGGTTATCGTTACCATCTTTCTAAATTCCATATATATGCATTAGTATAATAACAATATAATATAATAGAAATATAATATAATCCATCTTGAGTTTATTTTTTGTGTATGGCGTTAGAAAGTGTTCTAGTTTCATTCTTTTACAAGTGGTTGACCGGTTTTCCCAGCACCACTTGTTAAAGAGATTGTCTTTTCCCCATTGTATATTCTTGCCTCCTTTGTCAAAGATAAGGTGTACATAGGTGCGTGGATTTATCTCTGGGCTTTCTATTTTGTTCCACTGATCTATATTTCTGTCTTTGTGCCAGTACCATATTGTCTTGATGACTGTGGCTTTGTAGTAGAGCCTGAAGTCAGGCAGGTTGATTCCTCCAATTCCATTCTTCTTTCTCAAGATTGCTTTGGCTATTCAAGGTTTTTTGTATTTCCATACAAATGTGAAATTATTTGTTCTAGTTCTGTGAAAAATACCGTTGGTAGCTTGATAGGGATTGCATTGAATCTATAAGTTGCTTTGGGTAGTATACTCATTTTCACTATATTGATTCTTCCAATCCATGATCATGGTATATTTCTCCATCTATTAGTGTCCTCTTTGATTTCTTTCATCAGTGTTTTATTGTTTTCTATATATAGGTCTTTAGCTTCTTTAGGTGGATATATTCCTAAGTATTTTATTCTTTTTGTTGCAATAGAATTGTTTCCTTAATTTCTCTTTCTATTTTCTCATTATTGGTGTATAGGAATGCAAGGGATTTCTGTGTGTTGATTTTGTATCCTGCAACTTTACTATATTCATTGATTAGCGCTAGTAATTTTCTGGTGGAGTCTTTAGGGTTTTCTATGTAGAGGATCATGTCATCTGCAAACAGTGAGAGTTTTACTTCTTCTTTTCCAATTTGGATTCCTTTTATTTCTTTTTCTGCCCTGATTGCTGTGGCCAAAACTTCCAGAACTATGTTGAATAGTAGCGGTGAAAGTGGGCACCCTTGTCTTGTTCCTGACTTTAGGGGAAATGCTTTCAGTTTTTCACCATTGAGGATAATGTTTGCTGTGGGTTTGTCATATATAGCTTTTATTATGTTGAGGTATGTTCCTTCTATTCCTACTTTCTGGAGAGTTTTTATCATAAATGGATGTTGAATTTTGTCAAAGGCTTTCTCTGCATCTATTGAGATAATCATATGGCTTTTATTTTTCAATTTGTTAATGTGGTGTATTACATTGATTGATTTGTGGATATTGAAGAATCCTTGCATCACTGGGATAAAGCCCACTTGGTCATAGTGTATGATCTTTTTAATGTGTTGTTGGATTCTGATTGCTAGAATTTTTTTAAGGAATTTTGCATCTATGTTCATCAGTGATATTGGCCTGAAGTTTTGACATCTTTGTCAGGTTTTGGCATTAGGGTGATAGTGGCCTTATAAAATGAGTTTGGAAGTGTATTTTCCTCTGCAATTTTCTGGGAGTTTGAGTAGGATAAGTGTTAGTTCTTCTCTAAATTTTTGGTAGAATTCAGCTGTGAAGCCGTCTGGACCTGGGCTTTTGTTTGCTGGAAGATTTCTGATTACAGTTTCAATTTCCATGCTTGTGATGGGTCTGTTAAGATTTTCTATTTCTTCCTGGTTCAGTTTGGAAAGTTGTACTTTTCTAAGAATTTGTCCATTTCTTCCATGTTGTCCATTTTATTGGCATATAATTGCTGATAGTAATCTCTTATGATCCTTTGTATTTCTGTGTTGTCTGTTGTGATCTCTCCATTTCCATTTCTAATTTTATAGTTTTGATTTTTCTCCCTTTGTTTCTTGATGAGTCTGGCTAATGGTTTGTCAATTTTATTTATCCTTTCAAAGAACAAACTTTTGGCTTTGTTGATTTTTGCTATGGTCTCTTTTGTTTCTTTTGCATTTATTTCTGCCCTCATTGTTAAGATTTCTTTCCTTCTACTAACCCTGGGGTTCTTCATTTCTTCCTTTTCTAGTTTCTTTAGGTGTGCTGCTGCTGCTGCTAAGTCACTTCAGTCGTGTCCGACTCTGTGTGACCCCATAGATGGCAGCCCACCAGGATCCACCGTCCCTGGGATTCTCCAGGCAAGAACACTGGAGTGGGTTGCCATTTTCTTCTCCAATGCATGAAAGTGAAAAGTGAAAGGGAAGTTGCTCAGTCGTGTCCGACCCTTTGTGACCCCATGGGCTGCAGCCTACCAGGCTCCTCTGTCCATGGGATTTTCCAGGCAAGAGTACTGGAGTGGGATGCCATTGCCTTCTCTGTTCTTTAGGTGTAGAGTTAGGTTATTTATTTGACTTTTTTCCTGTATCTTGAGGTATGCCTGTATTGCTATGAACTTTCCCCTTAGCACTGCTTTTAGTGTCCCACAGGTTTTGGGTTGTTGTGTTTTCATTTTCATTCGTTTCTATGCATATTTTGATTTCTTTTTGAATTTTTCTGTGATTTGTTGGTTATTCAGCAGCGTGTTGTTCAGCCTCCATATGTTGGATTTTTAATGGTTTTTCTCCTGTAATTGAGATCTAATCTTACTGCATTATGGTCAGAAAAGATGCTTGGAATGATTTCAATTTTTTTTTAATTTACCAAGGCTAGATTTATGGCCCAGCATGTGATCTATCCTGGAGAAGGTTCTATGTGCACTTGAGAAAAAGGTGAAATTCATTGTGTTGGGGTGAAATGTCCTATAGATATCAATTAGGTCTAACTGGCCTATTGTGTCATTTAAAGTTTGTGTTTCCTTGTTAATTTTTCTGTTTAGCTGATCTATCCATTGGTGTGAGTGGGGTATTAAAGTCTCCCACTATTATTGTGTTATTGTTAATTTCCCCTTTCATACTCATTAGCATTTGTCTTACATATGTGGTGCTCCTATTTTGGGTGCATAGATATTCATAATTGTTATATCTTCTTCTTGGATTGATCCTTTGATCATTATGTAGTGATCATTTGATCACTTTGTCTCTTTTCACAGCCTTTGTTTTAAAGTCTATTTTATCTGATATGAGTATTGCTACTCCTGCTTTCTTTTGGTCTCTATTTGCATGGCAAATATTTTTCCAGCCCTTCACTTTCAGTCTGTATGTGTCCCCTGTTTTGAGGTGGGTCTCTTGTAGACAACATATGTAGGGGTCTTGTTTTTGTATCCATTCAGCCAGTCTTTGTCTTTTGGTTGGGGCATTCAACCCATTTTCATTTAAGGTAATTATTGATAAGTATGATCCTGTTGTCATTTACTTTGTTGTTTTGGGTTTGAGTTTATACACCCTTTCTGTGTTTCCTGTCTAGAGAAGATCCTTTAGCATTTNTTTTGGTTGGGGCATTCAACCCATTTTCATTTAAGGTAATTATTGATAAGTATGATCCTGTTGTCATTTACTTTATTGTTTTGGGTTTGAGTTTATACACCCTTTTTGTGTTTCCTGTCTAGAGAATATCCTTTAGCATTTTTTGGAGAGCTGGTTTGGTGGTGCTGAATTCTCTCAGTTTTTGCTTGTCTGTAAAGCTTTTGATTTTTCCTTCATATTTGAATGAGATCCTTGCTGGGTACAGTAATCTGGGTTGTAGGTTATTTTCTTTAATCACTTTAAGTATGTCCTGCCATTCCCTCCTGGCTTGAAGAGTTTCTATTGAAATATCAGCTGTTATCCTTATGAGAATCCCCTTGTGTCTTATTTGTTGTTTTTCCCTTGCTGCTTTAAATATTTGTTCTTTTTCCCTTGCTGCTTTAAATATTTGTTCTTTGTGTTTGATCTTTGTTAATTTGATTAATATGTGTCTTGGGGTGTTTCACCTTGGGTTTATCTTGTTTGGGACTCTCTGGGTTTCTTGGACTTGGGTGATTATTTCCTTCCCCATTTTAGGGAAAATTTCAACTATTGTCTCCTCAAGTATTTTCTGATAGCCTTTCTTTTTGTCTTCTCCTTCTGGGACTCATATTATTCTAATGTTGGGGTGTTTAACACTGTCTTGGAGGTCTCTAAGATTGTCCTCACTTCTTTTAATTCATTTTCTTTTTTTCCTCTCTAATTCATTTATTTCTACCATTCTATCTTCTAATTCACTAATCCTATCTTCTGCCTCTGTTATTCTACTATTTGTTGCCTCCAGAGTGTTTTTGATCTCATTTATTGCATTATTCATTATATATTGACTCATTTTTATTTCTTCTAGATCCTTGTTAAACCTTTCTTGCATCTTCTCAATCCTTGTCTCCAGGCTATTTATCTGTGATTCCATTTTGATTTCAAGATTTTGGATCATTTTCACTATCATTATTCAGAATTCTTTATCAGGTAGATTCCCTATCTCTTCCTCTTTTGTTTGGTTTGGTAGGCATTTATCTTGTTCCTTTACCTGCTGGATATTCCTCTGTCTCTTCATCTTGTTTATATTGCTGAATTTGGGCTGTCCCTTCTGTATTCTGGCAGTTTGTGGAGTTCTCTTTATTGTGGAGTTTCCTCGCTGTGGGTGGGGTTGTACAGGTGGCTTGTCAAGGTTTCTTGGTTAGGGAAGCTTGTGTCTGTGTTCTGGTGGCTGGAGCTGGATTTCTTCTCTCCGGAGTGCAATGAAGTGTCCAGTAATTAGTTATAAGATGTCTACGGTTTTGGAGTAACATTGGGCAGCCTGTATATTGGAGCTCAGGGCTGTGTTCCTGTGTTGCTGGAGAATTTGCATGGTATGTCTTGCTCTGGAACTTGTTGGCCCTTGGGTGGTGCTTGGTTTCAGTGTAGGTATGGAGGCATTTGATCAGCTCCTGTCAATTAATGTTCCCTGGATTCAGGAGTTCTCTGGTGTTCTCAAGGTTTGGACTTAAGCCTCCTGCTTCTGGTTTTCAGTCTTATTTTTACAGTATTCTCAAAACTTCTCCTTCTATACAGCACCATTGATAAAACATCTAGGTTAAAGATGAAACATTTTTCCACAGTGAGGGACACCCAGAGAGGTTCACAGAGTTACATGGAGAAGAGAAGAAGGAGGAGGGAGTTAAAGATGACCCGAATGAGATGAGGTGGAATCAATAGAGGAGAGAGCAAGCTATCCAGTAATTACTTCCTTATGTGCACTCCACAACTGGACTGCTCGGAGATGTTCACGGAGTTATACAGAGAAGAGAAGAGGGAGGAAGGAGACAGAGGTGGCCAGGAGGATAAAAGGAGGGAATCAAAAGGAGAAAGACAGATCCAGCCAGTAAACAGTTCCCTAAGTGTTCTCCACCATCTGGAACACACAGAAATTCACAGAGTTGGGTAGAGAAGAGAGGGGTTAGGGAGGAGACACAGGCGACCTGGTGGAGAAAAAGGAGAGTCTAAAGGGGAAGAGAGTAGTCAAGCCAGTAATCTCACTCCCAAGTAAAAATGGGTACTGAAGACTGGGTTCTTAAAGGTACAAAATTGATAACAAATACCAAAAAGCAAAGATTAAAAATCTAGAGTAGAGTTTGGAATTTCAAAAATACAATATTTAAAAAAAAAAAAAGAAGAAAGAGAAAAAAAATCACAAAAATTAATATATATATATATATGAAGTTTGTTTTTAAAAAATAGGGTCTTTTTTTTGCAAAGTAATAGTAGGTTATAAAAGTGAAAATTAAAGGAGTAATAGAGGATTTAAAAATTTTAAAGTATTAAAAAAAGAATGATCGTAAAAATAGTAAAAATATATCTAGGACTTTCTCTGGTGTTGTTGTGGGTATGGTGGGGTCAGTTCATTTTTGGATAGTTCCTTGGTCCAGCTTATATTTCTCAAGATCTAAAGGCCCCTTCTTATATAGTCGGTACTAACAACAGGGTTTTAATCTATTGCACCTGTCACTTCCAAGGCAGTTCCCTCTGTTTTAGCTTCTTCTGTTTGCTGGTCTCTTCAGTGTCTGATTTCCACCCTGACACAAGGGGGCCAGTGGTGGACACTTTTTTTAGGCTCACTTGTTCAGGCGCTCTATGGGGAGGGAGGGACGCTGCAAACAAATAACACTGGCATGTGCTCGCGGTAACTCAACCACACTGGGCCTGCCCCCACTCAGAGCACGTGTACCCTCCCTACCCACACTGCTCAGGCTCTAGGTTGCTCCACTGGGAACTGTCCGAGGCCGGCCCTGGGCTGCATGCACCTCCCAGGTCTAAGCCGCTCAGGTTCAGGCACTCAGGTAGTCCTCAGAGGCTCAGACTTGGTTGGGCCTGCATTTTGTGCCCTTCCCAGGTCCAAGCAGCTCAGGTGATGAGGTGTTTGGTGAGCGTGTTATCGCCTCCCTCGTCCCTGCTACTTTGTTTTCTGGGTGTACAACTGGTGCACCTTCTCAGGCAGATGTTGACCATCCAGAATCCCAAGAGGTCTTACTTAGCAAAGAAGTCTGCTTGCAGTTTGGTAGATAATGTCTCTCTGGGTCCTCAATTGCCCCCTTCCGGCTCTGGCTGCCTGTCACCAGAGGGGGATGGTCTGCAGCCGACTATCTCTGTTCAGTCCTTTGTTCTGTGTGCAGGCCTGGCAGTGTCTTAGGTTATGGCTGGCTTTTCACGTGGTAGTTATCCCACAGTCTGGCTTGCTAGCCCAAGTTAATTCGCTCAGATTACGTTAGGGGCATTCAGGCCAGATCTTTACTCTAAGCAATGCAGCCCACGCCTCCCTGCCCAGCCCCCGCTTGCTAGTGGCGGGTGCAGACATCTGCACTGCCTCTCTGCTGGGAGAGTTACCATTACCGTTGAGCACGGAATCTGTGGGTTTTAATTTTTTTTTTTTTTCCTCCCTGTTATGTTGCCCTCTGTGTTTCCAAGGCTTACCACAGAGTTGGCAGTGAGAGTGTTTCCTGGCGTTTGGAAACTTCTCTCTTTTTAATACTCCCTTCCCAGGATGGAGCTCCATCCCTACCTCTTTTGCATCTTTTTTCATCTTTTATATTTTTTCCTACCTCCTTTCGAAGAAAATGGTCTGCTTTTCTGGGTGCCTGATGTCCTCTGCCAGCATTCAGAAGTTGTTTTGTGGAGTTTACTCAGCGTTTAAATGTTCTTTTGATGAATTTGTGGGGGAGNATCTCTGTTCAGTCCTTTGTTCTGTGTGCAGGCCTGGCAGTGTCTTAGGTTATGGCTGGCTTTTCACGTGGTAGTTATCCCACAGTCTGGTTTGCTAGCCCAAGTTAATTCACTCAGATTACGTTAGGGGCATTCAGGCCAGATCTTTAGTCTAAGCAATGCAGCCCACGCCTCCCTGCCCAGCCCCTGCTTGCTAGTGGCGGGTGCAGACGTCTGCACTGCCTCTCTGCTGGGAGAGTTACCATTACCGTTGGGCACGGAATCTGTGGGTTTTAATTATTTATTTTTTTTTCCTCCTTGTTATGTTGCCCTCTGTGTTTCCAAGGCTTACCACAGAGTTGGCAGTGAGAGTGTTTCCTGGTGTTTGGAAACTTCTCTCTTTTTAATACTCCCTTCCCAGGATGGAGCTCCATCCCTACCTCTTTTGCATCTTTTTTTGTCTTTTATATTTTTTCCTACCTCCTTTCGAAGAAAATGGTCTGCTTTTCTGGGTGCCTGATGTCCTCTGCCAGCATTCAGAAGTTGTTTTNCCTTGACTAAACGGAAGATGTGTATAAGAGACAGACTATATACAGAGAATACATGGTAAGTTGGAAAGACAGGGCTCAGGAAAACATGTTTGCACTGCTAGACCATATGGGCAAACTCTTTTGGATAGATAATTTGCATCACTGAATTAAACAGATCTATTTAAATTACATATTTAACTAAAACTTAAAGAAAATGGGTAGTTATATTTCCCTAAACTATGGACACAATTTTGTGTTAAATATTTTTCTCTCAGGTTATTAAAGTTCTTAATTAAGTACAAATGAATTAAATTTAAGGAAGCCCAAAGAGTTTAATTAGAGATTTTATAAAGCATGTTAGTAGTTATTTCAAGGACAGAGACTGTGATATAGAGAAATGATTTCTCCTCATGTATTGCAACTCCATTTACTTTTAGGCACTCTTTCTCCCCTTAATCTCTGCATGTCTCATGAATCACAGTTCACTGTTTGAGCTTATTAATTAATTTTAAAATAGAAAAAAACTATTTTAGAATCAGAAGAATGATCCTTTACTGTTACCTGTTATTTCTATGTGCTTTAAGAAATAGAAAATAAAAATCTCTTTCATCTCATTTAAGTGTCCAGTGTTCTTCTGAGCCCATTGTTTATTTGAAAAAAAAAAAAAAAGGGCAAAATATTGAGAGGATTTTTTTAAAACACTGAGAAAAATATTCACTATCCTCTTGTCATTTCTTTAGGTGCTCTCTTATAGGACCTATGTATTTCTGTCTTCTTTTTATTTCCCCACTATTTTCAATGTTCCCAGAAGATGTAATTCACAAAGGTGAGAAACATTTATCAGATAGTTATTCGAATAGCCTTGTCACCCATCAGAGAAATCTTTCTGATTCAATAGAAACAGTCTATGATTGAAAGAAAGAGACTTTGAATCTTGCTTTGGCTAACAATGTCACTACAGGAAAATCATTAATCAACCTGTCTTAATTAATTTAATCTCATTGGAAAATGATATCTCTTTTAAAACACAAGACCATCCCCATGGAAAAGAAATGCAAAAAAGCAAAATGGCTGTCTGGGGAGGCCTTACAAATAGCTGTGAAAAGAAGAGAGGCGAAAAGCAAAGGAGAAAAGGAAAGATATAAGCACCTGAATGCAGAGTTCCAAAGAATAGCAAGAAGAGATAAGAAAGCCTTCTTCAGCGATCAATGCAAAGAAATAGAGGAAAANGGATTTCTTTGGAAGGAATGATGCTAAAGCTGAAACTCCAGTACTTTGGCCACCTCATGCGAAGAGTTGACTCATTGGAAAAGACTCTGATGCTGGGAGGGATTGGGGGCAGGAGGAGAAGGGGACGACCGAGGATGAGATGGCTGGATGGCATCACTGACTCGATGGATGTGAGTCTGAGTGAACTCCGAGAGATGGTAATGAACAGAGAGGCCTGGCGTGCTGCGATTCATGGGGTCGCAAAGAGTCGGACACGACTGAGCGACTGAACTGAACTGATCTAGCTAAATATGGTCATATGGTCATGAGTCTTGTTGAAATATTTGACAAATGAAGAGTAAGGCATAACTCATATGAGTCAACAACATACAGAACATGTTAATTTAGATTGAATATAAAAATAGGAACTTTTTTCTAATTAAAAGAAAAAGACTTCATTAGTATCTCAACTGTTTTATTTGAATTGTTTTTAATGTGAATGAATGGAAAGTTTTGAGTAAAATATTGATTAATGTTAGATTGAAATTGGAAATCAGATCCATGAAAAAATAAAGCAAATGTTAGGGGGAAAGGTATTTAGAGTAGAAAACAGAAAGTCAGGAAAAGTATTCTCTTGATATTTAAAAGCATGATTTTTCTTATAATTACAAGTTTGTGTTTAGGACTTCTGTAGTCCTCATCAACATCTTTGTTAACAAAGACAGATATAAGCATATGAGAACATGCAAAACATTGTGCATTTATTTAGGGACAGCTCTACAAATAGGAGTCCCAAAGGTTAGCCCCCCAGAATGCTTTGAGGATACATCAGATAACCCTCATGTCTACTAAGGGGAAGAAAATGGGAAATAATTACAAATTACTACTACATCTCTCCCAGACTACTGTAATAATTTATCATCTGGTCTTTGCTACATTAATTTTTCTAAAATATAAACTAAACTGTGTTACCTCCTTGCTTAAAAACAATATTCAGTAGTTTCCCTTGCCTTTAGGGATAAAAGCCAACTTTTGTTCATGACCTACAAAGCTTTGCATAATAAGGCTCTTGCTTACATTTCCAATTTTATCTTATCCCATTCTTCTATCATTCAATATATTTCATTCCCTTTGCACTACCATGTGTTCATATAGTACACCAACCTAGTTCAATCAAAATGTTTCAGCATGTGGAGGTCCCTCTGCCTGGAGTGCTCCTTCAGCCACTCTTCATATGACTCCTTCTCATCCTCTAGATCTGAGTTGAAGTCTCATCTTCTAAGGCCTTTCTTGAGGTATCCTTTATTTAACTGGATAGGTTAGATTTACTTCATAATAACTACTGCAATGACATTTTAAAACAATAGCTGTTTGTTGTTCATGATTCTATCAGTAAACTATTTTGGCTGAGCTCAGCTAGGCATGTTCTCCTGGTCTTGGTCAGATCATTCATTCAGCCCATTCAACTATGTGTCATTAGGAACTAGGAAGACTAATCCATGTGGCTTCTTATATTCTAGAAGTCTAGGCCAATTTGTTCATATGATGAAAAGGCAGGTTACTATGCATATGTGTGTATATGTGTGTGTGTATTTGTAGCAGAGAGATAGAGAGTCAGAGAGACTCAGAAACATACTAGGCTTCTTGAGGCTAGTTCTCAAAGCAGGAACACTATCATCTCTACCACAGTTCATTGTTTAAGTCACCAGACAGTGCAGAATCAAGGGGAGAGGAAACAGACTTCAGCTTTTAACAATAGAAGTTACTGTGTCACATTGCAGGACTGTGGAAACAGAAAGGATGGCGAACTGTTGCCATTTTTGCAGTTTACTACACTATTATAAGTGAGAGAGTATCCTATTAATTCTTTTTATGATGCATAACAAGGACATGCCTGGTGGATCCGTGGTAAAGAATCCTATCAATGCAGAAGACTTGTGGTTGATTTCTAATCCTAGAAGATCGCACATGCTGAGAAGCACCTAAGCCAAGGGGCCACAATGACTGAGCCCACAGGCCACAACTACTGAACTCGCCGAGCCCTAGAGCCTGTGCTCTGCAAGAGAAGGCCCACAGTGAGAAGCCTACACACCACAACTACAGAGTAGCCTCCACTCACCACAACTAGAGAAAAGCCCACAGAGCAATGAAGACCCAGTACAGCCAAAAATAAAAATAAAATTATAATACATATCAAATATGTTTCACCCGTTTGATATTTGCTGGGTTATTGTCTGTTCTTTCCTCTAGATTATAAACTGTATGAGAGCAGAAGCTATTTTTTCTTTAACATAGGACATGATCTGACTCTGGCTCAGATCATTAACTCCTTATTGCCAAATTCAGACTTAAATTGAAGAAATTAGGGAAAACCACTAGACCATTCAGGTATGACCTAAATCAAATCCCTTATGATTATACAGGGGAAGTGGGAAATAGATTTAAGGGACTAGATCTGATAGAGTGCCTGATGAACTATGGAATGAGGTTCGTGACATTGTACAGGAGACAGGTATCAAGACCATCCCCATGG
>SJYH01007598.1:28883-41469 GCA_006408735.1 Sylvicapra grimmia | reverse complement strand
TCATGTATGTTATCCTATATATACTGCACACCTAATAAAGTCAGTATCAGCCTTTGTGGTCTGATCCTCTCAACCCCATCTTTCTGTCTTCTTGTTTTTCTTAGCGAGCGCTCTCCTTCGCGTCCCTGTTACAGGTGTTGCTCCTTGACTGTGCTGGCCGCGGCAGATCTTCTTGACCCAGGGATTGAACCCAGGTCTCCCACATTGCAGGCAGAGGCTTTACAGAATTTCACCCTGTTCTCAACCACAGGTGTGGGACTTTTACCCGATTGTTTTCATACAACTTGGCTCAACAACCGGGCCCCGATTTTCCCTTAATTGAAGCAAAGCGTGAGGCTTCGATGACTTCACCAGGTTCTTGGCAGACAAACCCAACTTCCGAGAAACTAACAAGCTGGCAGGTGGCTTTTGAGCACCACTTGTTTGCCAGGCACTGCCCTGAGCTCCCAGAAGCCCCGAGTCGGAGCCGGTGCCCTTGGAGAGCCCCAGTCCCCCAGGAGGAGGAGGCCCAGCTATGGGCAGATGGCAAAGAAGAGGCACTGGCGAGGGGCTGGGGGCAGACCCACGGGGGAGACGTTGGGTGCCCCTGAAGCGGGGGGCCTGGTGTGGCCTTTGGCGCTGGGTCGGACTTGAGATCGCCGGATGTGGTGGTGACCAGCTTCCCCCCGGGAGCCTGGTGGCCGCTGCGCTTGTGTGGCCCAGTTGGCCATGAACAGAGACCAAGCACCCTCCTGTTCCCAGGCTCCGTGCGAGGGCCCAGGCGGGAGGGAACCAGAGCGCCTCGGTGGGGCGTGTGGTCTGGGGGAGACGGAGGAAAGCCACCGACAAACAAGTGGACGGAACGGACACGCATCTTTGTAAACCGGCGCGCCCGTTCTTCACACCCTTCTGCCAGCGACACGGTCTATTTTTGCCTTGTCAGAGGAGTTGGCGTTCACAGCAGGCCCTGTGACCACGCCCGACCCTGGGTCAGGTTAGAAATGAGAAAACCAGGGAAGAACATTTAGATTGCTCCAACGGCGTAAACACTGTTCAGAGCTGGCCGAGGCCTGGGCTGAGAGGACGTCCCCTTTCCACCGGCCCTTGGTCACAGCCCCTGGGTTTTCAAGGCCCCTTCCTGCAATCCCGAGGCGAATGCGTTCTGTCCACTCATCACCCACTGATTGCTCGATGTCACGCCGCTTGTCAATTTTCCCCAAAGATCCAGCACAGCTCTCTCCTTCTCCGGCAGGTTTCAGTGGCATTTGTTTTCAGGCATGTGCTTTATTATATCATCACTTCCTCCCTGAAAATGGTTGCGTTTGTGTTATAACATCCATTCTGCAAGTCGCCTTTTCTGTAGACGCCCCCTCTGCTCCAGTGTAGACCAGCAGCTGACCAGGCCAGGTCCCAGCGCTGCCCTGGGCCTTCCCTCACCCCTGCACAGAGTCAGGCTCCCCGAGTCTCACCTTCTACACCCTTTTCTGTCTTGGTCTTACGCCCTGCTTTTGCCGGAGCACACCCTTGATTAACTTTCTCGCACCAGATGCATGAGAAATGCGTGTTGGGCTCTTGCGGTTCTGAGAATGCTTTGGGCTCCTTCGACTGCCTCTGTCTCCTCTGGGGTCAGTTCTTCCCGCCCCGGTGCTCGGTCCACCGGCCTGGGGATCGCAGCGAGGCTCCCTGTTCCGGAGGGAGCGCCTGCCTGGCTGCTGTGAGCTTCCTCCGCTGTCATGCCAGAGCTGTTTCTCCTCTGGGCAGATGAGCCACGTCCCTGAAAGCTTAGCTTTAGGGGAATGGCAAGATGCCGCTTGGCCTTTCCAGGAGCTGGACCCTGAAAGGGTTTGTGGGGGACAACTGGTGTCCCCTAGAGGTTCAATTTCGTTTCTAGGACAACTCACCCAGGGAGTGTTTTATTCCCGGGGGGTCCAAGCAGCCTGCCTGCCCTCTAAGTGAGGAAGTGGGTGGGCCGGGGGGACAGGGGTCCCCTCCCGCTTCTCCCCTGCAGACTGTGAGCCCAGCGCCGCCCTGTGCCTCTGTCGGGCGGGTGGGCTCGCCCTCCTCCTGCAGGGTTTACACCCTGATCTCCCTTCTGCACCACCCATCAGCCCACGTGCCTCTCTTCCACCGTCCAGACACTTATTGAAACCTCCCCTGGGCTGGTGACCTGCGCCCCTCCTAAGCACTTTCCCCCTGAGGGCATGCCATCTGTGGATCTCGGGGAGATGGGAGGTGAGCACAGGTTCTGGTCTGCCATCCGGAGCTGGGTGTCTCCCGGGGTTTGACAAACACGGAAGAGGTGTAACAAGGCTCTCATTTCACAGGGGAGCAGAGTCCCTTGAAGGCCACTCGGAGATTGGCCTGGAGAAGGAGACAGCGGGCGGGAGGAGGGCAGGAGGGGATACCAGGTATCCAGGGGCGTGAGAGTGAGGCTGACCGCGGACCTGCAACCGGTCAGGGACCAGCGATGGATCGAGGCTGGGCAGGGACAGGCAGAGAGGAGTGAAAGAAGAAGAGGGTGCGGGGGTCCCAGGCCAAGGCTCCGCGTGGGCCCTCAGCAGAGAGAATGGTGGGACCCAGGGTCAGGGCTGGGGAGCCCCACCAGCAGGCAATGGAGAGGATGGCGTCTGAGGAGAGCAGCTGTAGAGAGGCTGGCCGCAGGGGAGCCAGGACCTCCCGGGCCCCAGGGGTCCAGGAAGGGGCACGGCCGGACCCCAGAGGGAGGGCTGTGGCTGTGGCCTAGGGACAGGGCTGCCCCGGACACGCTGCAGCCTCGCTTCCCCGGCCTGGCAAGCAGCGAGCCGGGGAATCAGCCTGTCTCTCTCAACCCGCCCTGTTCTCTCCGGCGGCTTCCTATTGGCCAAACACGCAGAGAAGCTAGAGGTAAGGGGCCCCTTGAAGTGGCCACACGGGTCCGAGGGCAGGGGCCGGAGGGGGATGGCAGGGCCAGGCGATGGTGGAGGAGTGCCAACTGGCTGGCAGCCCAGGCCCTGCTCCACAGCCCCCTGGCAGACAGCTTGACAAGACATGTGCAGAGCTCATGTGAAAGAAACCATAAAACACTGCTGTGAGGCACGCAGAAGACCCAAAATAGAAAGGTTAGGGCGCTCCAACATCATCGAGATGCCAGCTCTCTCCAATTCAGGGTATAAATTTAATGGGCTCCTAATAAAAATTCCAATGAGCATTTTTTCACGGAGCTACACGGTTGATGTTAACATTCGTATGGAAAAATAAACAGGCAAGAATAGCTGAGGGCGCGAGGAGGAGGGGCTCGGGGTGGGCATTACGACACGCTGCGCAAACCTCTCCTGGAGACGGTGGGCTGATGACTCGGGAGAGCCGCGGGGCCGCAGAGCCACGGAGCCCGACCGCAGCGAAGTCCGGCGTGTGATGAACGACGCGTCTCAGTTCCCCGCAGCAGACACGACCCGTCAAGTAAAATGACGCCCGGCGAGTAGACCACTGTTTGGAAAAAGATAAAATTAGATCCATTTCTCACACCAGGCAGAAGAATAAACTCACAAGATCAGAGCTCCGGAAGTACGAGGCTTCGATATAAAAATACCAGAAGCAAACACAGGTGAATCCTTCTGTAAGCAGCGTGCAGAGAAAGGCTTTCCAGCTGTGAGTAAAAACCCAGCTCCAATAAAGAAAGCAGCAACACATTTGTCTGCAAAAATGGGGAGTCTTGCATGAAAAATAAGTAAAGTAAAAGACACACTAGGAGAAAACATTTGGAACTTACCTCGAAGATAGAAGCCTCGATATATGAAGAGTTTTTAAAAGGTGAGAAACAAAAGTGCAAAAATCATGTAGAGAAAACATCAAACTACATGAAAAATACTTCCCCAAAAGGGCTGTGAAAACAGCCCTCGGACAAGAGGAAAGTCACTTTGCTTCTCCATATAAGAGAGCTACAGACTGAAGCCAGGCAAGGTGCCATCTCTTATCCATCCGACTGGCAAAAACACAAAAGTCTGACAACAGGCTCTGCTGGCGAAGCTGTGGGTAAACAGGCAGGCTCAGACGCTGCCGGTGGCAATGAAACTGGTGTCCCCCTCATGGGTGGACAAATCCATGCGTGCATTTACTCTCTGACCCAGCAAGCTCACTTTGAAGAATTCACCCCAAAGATACACTTTCCACATCACAAAACACTGGGGCACAGGGTGTTCACTCCACCAGTATTCATCACGGCAAAGTAGGAAGAGTTACAGGTGCAAGAGGAGGTGGGGACCGAGTAACCCACACCCACAGCAGGGGGGGGCTGGGCCACTCGCCAAAGGGTCTCCGCCAAGCACTTTGGAGTGATTTCTAGGATGTAATATTGAGTGAAAAATTTCAAGGGCAGCAACAGCACAGCCACGTGCCACCATGTATGTCATAAAGGGAACAGCAAAAATGCACCCAGATGGCCTGTCTTTACGAGAAGACACTCAGGGCAAGTAAGCAAGGAGTGGATGAGATCCCTCCCCTGCCGGGAGAGCGGGTGGTGGAATTCCTCTGTGAAGTTTTCCTTCAGAAGCAGGTTCTTGTTCTACACGTTCAAGTCAATTCAATCAGCGAGGAGGCGACAGGGGAAGACAGAATTGAAAGCAAACTGGGAGAAACCAAACTCCATGGGTCCAGAGGCACACTGAAAACCAAAATGGAAACAAAAGCAAACCCGGAGTGACGATTTGGACACACTGAGTCTTGGAAGGGGCTGGAGACGGGGCAGGGAAAAGTGGGAGCAAATTAGCACAGCCTCCGGTTGGGCTCTTGTCCGTCTAGTCAAGGCTATGGATTTTGCACTAGCCATGTATGGATGTGAGAGTTGGACTAGAAAGAAAGCTGAGTGCGGAAGAATTGATGCTTTTTAACTGTGGTGTTGGAGAAGATTCTTGAGTCTTTTGGACTGCAAGGAGATCCAACCAGTCCATCCTAAAGGAAATCAGTCCTGAATATTCATTGGAAGGACTGATGCTGAAGCTGAGACTCTAATACTTTGGCCACGTGATGAGAACTGACTCATTTGAAAATACTCTGATGCTGGAAAAGATTGAGGGCGGAAGGAGAAGGGGATGACAGAAGATGAGGTGGTTGGATGGCATCACTTACTCAATGGACGTGAGTTTCAGTAAACTCTGGGAGTTGGCAATGGACAGGGAGGCCTGGTGTGCTGCAGTCCATGGGGTCGCAAAGAGTCAGACATGACTGAGCGACTGGACTGAACTGAACTGAACTTGTCCGGCTGCTGAGAAGCTAAGGGCACCCCCCCGGGGGCACTGCAGTGGGAAGAAGAAACAGAACTGTGAGTGGGCCGGGCGCCAGCCCAGGTGATCAGTATGAACTCAGCAGCTCTACAGTGTCCAGGGCGCTTCGCTGGTGCTCAGATGGTAAAGAATCTGCCCGCAGTGCGGAAAGCCCAGGTTTGATCCTGGGGCGGGAAGATCCCCTGGGGGACGGAATGGCTGCCCACTGAAGGCACCCAGTGCTCTCGCCTGGAGAGTCCCAGGGACAGAGGAGCCCAGTGGCTGCAGTCCATGGGGCCGCAAAGAGTCACACACGTCTGAGCGACTGACCCCTTCACTGTTACATTTTCACAGTGTCCTCTCAGCGCTTGTGCACGTGTATATGTGTGCCTGTCTGCTGCTTGCGTACATGGGTACATATGTGTGCACAGTTCCTCTGCCGACGTGTCTGAAAGCCTGAGTCTGTGACCCCTGGTGCCCAGACACTCTGATTTCTAAAACACTTTCTCCTAAAAGGAACCAGGCTTCCAGGAGAAATGGCTGATTTTAGGGCTGCGGCAGGGAAAGCCCACCTTGAGCCTGGAACCTCTTGTCTGCCAGAGAGTAGTGAGATGCTAACAAATGTGGGATGTCACAGGGACCCGGAGCTGGCTCGGCGGGGCACTCAGGGGCCGGCGTTCGGGGTGACCTGAGCATCAGACTAACGAAGGACTCTGATGGATTACAGATGTTCATGCTGATAAAAGACACCTACCTACATTCACGATCCATAGATGGATCGATGGTCAGAGTAATAGATGGCGATATGCATGCATCTATCCACACAAACATAGCTATGAACCTGCACACCCACCTGCCTACCTGACAGATGATACAGAGATGGACAGACAGGTGGATGGATGGAGGACAGACGGACGAGACAGAAGGCTCAGTGCTTTCCTAGCACGCTGGATGCCAGCTGCTACATGTGCCGGAGCTGCTGGGCTGGAAAATCGACATTTCGCAACCTGAGACTGGATCCGCAAGTCACTGATGGATGCTAAATCTAGAGGGACGTTTTGATGAGAGGCAGACCGTTTCCAGGGTCTTTAAAGAGTCTGCTTTCCAGACTGCTTATCAGTTGCAAGGAAATACAGCAGGTGAATCAGAAGGTTCCTTGAGCCCCTCACCAGAAACAACCTCGCTGGCGCGAGGTGGATGCTCGTCGTGTGCGCTCCACGTGGAAGCGGGGAGGACACGCCATCTGTGCGCTACTGCAGCAAGAATCTAATAGAGAGGAGGGATCAGACAAACCCCAGGGAGCACCGTTCTATTTAAAAAACAAAACTGCAGTCTTCAAAAATGTCAGTGACATAAAAGACAAAGACTAAGGAAATGTACCAGATGAAAGGAAACTAGAGACAGGCAGTAAGTGCAGCTCCTGCTCCCCAAGAGATCCTGGACGAGAGAGAGAAGGCGAGAAAGGGCGTCACCCGGTCAGCTGGCAAAGTGGGAATTTAAGCGGCAGCTTAGATAAGGATATTGGAGCTGTGTTGATAATCTCACTGATGTTATGTAAGAGAAGAGCTCTGTCTTGAAGGGTGAAGGGCTGCCATGCCTACAGCTAGGTCTCCAATAGTTCAGAGAAAAATTGCACATTCCCATGGGGGTGTAGGGGGAGGGAGGGGGAGGGGCAGGGCAGAGGAGCGGGGGGAGGAAATCAAGGATGAAATAAACGGGGTAAAACATTAGCAGTAATGGAATTCAGGTAAATGGTACCTGGCATTCTTTGTTCTACTTTCGTTCTCGTAACTTACCTGCAGTCTGAGATTATTTCCAAATGAAAAATTAAAGACAGCAGCCCCCTGCTCCCCACCCGTGTCTAAGTGAGGTGCCCAGATAATACTCTGGTGTTGTAGCCAAACACGCTCCCACCCAGCAGCCTCCCCCTCTCTAGGAACCCCTCAGAGAAACAGTGTCAGAACGCTCCGCCCTCCTCCGAGTACTTGTCCAGTAAAAACAGTAATAATCCACTACAATAATAAACCCTTCTCTGTGTATAAAGCATTCAACAGTTTACAAAGCACTTACCAGACCCAGTACGATCTTGATAGCAATTATGAGATAGACTTCTAACAGCTAAAATTTGTGTTATATAAAATCATGGTTCAAAAAACCTGCTTTAAAAGGGGGCTTCGTAATGTTTATTTTGCTGGGCTCTGATAAGGATGAAGTGGAATCAGACAACCGTAAATGCTGGGGATTCTCAAGCAGTTTCTCTAAAGCAGTCCCAGAGGCCTCTTGGGATCAGCTAGGGAGCTTATGAAATGCAGACACCTAGGTGCCATGCCCGGATCTCAGGACTGGGGACTGGTGTCTCCACGGTAGCAGGCTGCCCAGAGGAAGTTGGTTCAGAGCAGAGTTGTGGGGCAGACACAGACATGGGGTGACCCCGCTTCCCCCCATGGGAGCCCGGCCCCTGGGCTGGAGCTCAGGGCGGGGCCAACCTTGGGCAGGGCCACACCCCCTGTATCTCACTCCTGCGAGGAGCCAGGCAGGGCCCCCAAGTGTTATTACCCAACTGAGGGGTTTCGGTCGGCCAGCTGGGGCCCTGCCCACCTGTCTGCCGGCTCAGCGGGGCTCAGCTGTGGGCTCCCCGGACAGAGTGCAGGACCCTTGCAGCCCTGGTGGAGGCTGGCTTTCCAGAGAGGGCATTCATATCACCTCTCACCTGAGACACAGGCCTTTCCTTTAATTTTATTTTTTATTTTTATTTGTGGTTGAATACATGAGTTGAATACATAGGGCTTCCCTGGGGGCGCAGATGGTGAAGAATCTGCCTGCAATGCGGGAGACCTGGCTTTGATTCCTGGGTTGGAAGATCCCCTGGAGAAGGGAATGGCAGCCCACTCCAGTATTCTTGCCTGGTTGGAGAATCCCATGGACAGAGGAGCCTGGCGGGTTACAGTCCACGGGGTCGCAAAGAGTCAGGCACGACTGAGCAACTTCACTTCACAGGAGAGATGGACCACGTCCGCCCTTGTTGAATGCACAGTTTGCCGTGCACGGTCAGCATCAGCTCCAGAACCGCGCCCTGGTCCCAGCCTCTGGGGTTTTGTTTCAGCGGCACCAGCGAGCTGACACAGCAGTACAGAGTTGGGGTCCTTCTGCACAGACAGGAGGCAGGGGAGTGCCAAGCCGTAAGTGTGGCCGGGGAGTGAGCGTCTGATCACTCAGCCAGCGCGTCATCGAGGAGGGGCAAAGCAGCCGCCACGCCAGGGACGTGTGTCTCTGAGTCCCGGGGGCTGGGACAGAGTGGGGGTCTCTCATTAGAGATCGGGCCCAAGCTTTCGGAGAGAAAACGATTCCTCGGTCCTGACTTCTGTGTTTTCCTTATGCCAAGGGCTGGCCGCCACTGGCGGATGTGTCTGGCGTCGCCCTGTTCCGGCTCATCCACTCGCTCTCCGGCTTAGCACAGACTGAGGTTCTTAAATTGAAGCGCAGTTGACTTGGGCTTCCCTGGTAACTCCGCGGTAAAGAACCCGCCTGCTGATGCAGGAGAGGCTGGTTCGATCCCTAGATGGGGAAGATCCCCTGGAGAAGGGAATGGCAGCCCGCTCCAGTGTGCTTGCCTGGAGAATCCCACGAGGAGCCTGAGGGGTCTCAGAGTCAGCCTCGCCGGGGCGGCTGACAGCAGCAAGTTGGCTGGCCATGTGTTCGCTTCAGGCGTCCCGCACGGTGGCTCAGTGACACTTGTCCGTCTCACATGGGGTTTTCAGGCCTTCCCTCGCCTCCAACAGTGTCGTCTTACCTGGAAGGCCTGCTCCGGCCGTTCCATTAGCACTTTCACAGGGGAGCTGGCTAGGTCTAGTTCACGGCATCCCCTTTCCTCCCGGTTCCTCCCCGCCACCTCCTGACTTTGCGCCTCTAACCCCCTGGTGACGGCTGGCTCTGTCTTCACCACCCGCTCCGGGGAGGGCTGACAGCCATTAAGGTGGGCGCACGTCTCGGGGCTTCGGTGAGAGTGAGGCAGGAGCTGGGGATCCCAGTGTCCAGGGCGCCTGGGCAGGGGCCGCTCTCCTGAGCTGCAGGGCAGAGGCCGCTCTTCCGAGGGCGCTTCCGTTTGTCCCCCGGGCAGCCCCTCTTGGCCTCAGGCTCCCAACTGGGCCCCGGCACCTGGAGGCGAGACCGGCCTTCACCACTGTGCGTGGAGGAGAGCCCGCTGGGCACCTGGCAGTCCCTGAAACGCCACCCTGCCCCCCTCCCCAGGCTCCGTGGGGAGGCCTGAGCGCCTGGCTCACGGCTCTCCTCACCTGGCAGGACCTTCCTCACCTTCCTTGGTCCCTTGTGGCAAAACCCGGAGGAGGGCTGTGTGCCGGGCAGGGCTCCCTCTGCGATCCAGGGCCATCGCCTGCCCCTCAGCCTGCATCTTGAATCAGAAGCCCCTGGATGCCAAAGGGAGGCGGTCAGAGCAGAAACACTTCTGTGTGGCCATTCTGCTCTGGACCTGGGCTTCGCAGTAAGAAAAAAATAAAAATAAAAGGGCCTTCCCAGCAGTGCAGGGGTTAAGACTCACGCCGCTCACGCAGGAGATGTGGGTTCCATCCCTGGTTGGGAAACTGAAATCCCGTATGCCGTGCAGCATGGCCAAAATGTAAGAAAATAAAAGTAATAATAATAATAATAAACAGGTGTCCACACAGCGGTCCTACGAGGTCAGCATTTTTATTCCTACTTGGGCCCCCAGTGACACCAAGCAGAAGAGAGCCTGTTGCTATAAGAAGAGTCAGGATTTGAACTTGGGTCTCATGGCGTGATGGAGGCGCAGTCTGCATGGCTTCGGGGGATTTCTGGTCTGGAAGCCCTGGTCTGTCCTGTCCGTCTTCCCAGCCACCCACCATGGACATGATTTCATTTCACACCGCTCACTTCAGGTCAGCTTTCTCCGCTTCAACGAGCAGGTCTCCTGGGCCGCCCTGGGCCTCCCCGGGGCTGGGGCATTGACGGCTGAGTAGGAGGCCAGGCTCTGTGTCCTGGCGGCTGCTCCCAGGTCAGAGGGACGGGCTGAAGGCGAGTGGACGTGTGCCTGCCTCTGAGAAAGGTTGGAGATCTTGACTGCTTTCCCTCTGGGGTCACCTCGATTCTCCCCTTTTACGATCTGACTTGTCTTTCCTCAGACTGGCGGTCATCGAGCCACCCCTCGGAAGGGCAGCACGGGGTGGGAGTTGGTCCCCAGAGCAGGGAGAGGAGCCCCTGCTGGGCACACGGGAGCGTCCGCACCCGCCTGTCCAGCCACGCGTCTGTCCCAGTGGTCTGCCCCAGAGCAACAATGCCAGTGATGAAGGAGCCGGAAGCGGGTGAATAGCGAGACAGCTGATTTTGTTCTGGGGCAGAAAGCTGGCCCTTCAAGGAGGCTCAGAGCAGCCCCGTGGGCGGGGATCCAGCCGGGAAGGAGGTGGGGGTTTAACCTCGCCCACCTCCGGGGCTGTGGGCACAGCTCCTCGGGCACACAGCCCTGGGCTCTGCTCAGGCCTTTACATGGTAATGAGGTACCGTCTGCCCTGTGCTGGGGGGCCCCCACCCTGATATAGTGAGGAAACCACAGCTTCGGGTGGTGAAGCAGCAGAGCCAGGCTCCAGTCCTGCCCTGTGACCCCAATCCCTGCTCGGAGGGCCGCCAAGACCTTCTAATACATGAAGGGTACATGCCCGTGACCCTGACCCTTCCACCACCAGAGACCGCTTCGCACCAGAGACCCCTGTTCTGGAATATTTCATGTGCCAAACGCCACTTTCTAGGTGGCAAGCAACAACAGTTAAAATGAATGCATGTTCCTTTTATTAAATATAACCTTGGACCAAGGTCCAGGATGGAGCACCCCTGGTTCCTGGAAACAGGACGCAGTCAGAAAGGGGGCACCCCTAACCCACCTCAAAAGGTGCCCCCGGCGACCAGGAGCCACACCCCTGGAGGATGACCTGCTTCCCATGAGGGAGATTGAGCCAGCCCTTGGGAGGCGACGGACACACGGAGATGTACAAACCCACAGCCACGCACGCAGCCACGTGCGTCCCAGCCGCATCTGAGCAGCGCCAGGGAAGCAGTGAGTTACCCTGGGGACACAGCCTGGCCCAGGCACCAGTCAGGCCTGAAGGGGCCTCGAACTCTATGCTGGTAAGAGATGGAATTTTCCTGGGCGTTTCTGATGCCCAGTGCCAGGCTGGGATCCCACAGGACACTGTGTTCAAAGCACAGTCACAGGTGCAGACTTGCACGTGGGCATTAAGTCTACAAAAGGTGGACGGGGTGACCATCGCCCCTGGCCTCCACGTGCCAGGCTCCCCGGGCCCTCCCCCCAAGTGCCAGGCTGTGCCAGGCTCCGGACGTGCTCTGCCCCATCACCTCCAAGCCCCAGCAGCCTGACGAGGTCCAGGTGTGGTCTGAGTGTCTGTTCCCTCACAACTCACATTGAACTCCTACCCCAGCCTGAGGTTATGTGTGGATGGGCCTCGGGAGGTGGTCTGACTCACCAGCTGCGGGTGGGATCTGTGTCCTTGTAGAGGAGGCCTACAGAGTCCCTTGCCCTCTCTGTCTCACAAGGACGCGGGAAGAAGGGCCGGCTGCAGCCCAGGAAGACAGTCCTCACCCGGATGTGACTGCACACCCTGGTGCCTGGCTTCCAGCGGCCAGGACTGTAAGCAGGAAACGTCTGTGGTTCACGGGGCCACCACTTCTGTGGGCTTTTGTTACAAGCACCGAGACAGACCAAGTCAGGGACGGTGAATGGGATGACCAGGGCGTCTCTGGTGGCTCAGATAAAGAATCCGCCTGCAGAGCAGGAGAACAGGGTTCGATCCCTGGGTCGGGAAGATCCCCTGGAGAAGAGAGTGGCAACCCACTCCAGTGTGCTTGCCTGGAGGATCCCACGGACAGACCACGGGGTTTCAGAGTCGGCCACCGCACGACTGAGCGGCCAACACTGTCCCACTTTCACGGCTGACCGGCGGGCGCTGGGCGGGGCGGGGCGCGGGGCGGGACGTTCCATAGCTGAAGGCCACTCGGCCGTCGTGTCAGGCTGTGGGGAGGAGCCCCAGGTCCAGCCGGACCCTGTGGGGTTCACGTTCGTCTTCTGGACTTGTGCGGGCGGCCCCACTCCCCTGGGCCTTTGTCTTCCATACACTGGCGGCGACAGCGACCCGATCGCGTGGGTGAAAGGCCAGTGTGTCCTCCAGGCCTCAGTGTGTCCTCCCCAGAAGACTTAGTCCCCCAGACCCCCACGCTGGTCACTGCAGGAAGCCATGGTCTCCCCAGCACCCCGCGCCCTGATCCCTGAATATTCATCTGTGTCGAGTCCCCCAGTGCAGTGGTTTCCATGGAGACCCGCTCCTAAA
>SJYH01007598.1:9242-28321 GCA_006408735.1 Sylvicapra grimmia | reverse complement strand
AGGGTGAGGCCCCGAGCCCGGGCCTCTCACCACCACCGCCCCAGCCGCCCCCAGAGCCACCGTGTTTGGGTGGGGGTGGGGGGAGGTTAAGACCTGCCTCGTCCCGGCCTTTGAACGCTGACTGAAGGGTCATCGCCACTCACCGACCCATCCTGTTCTGACCTGAGTCCTTGGCCCACCCTGGCTTCTCAGGCCGGGCCGTCGTGGATGCTCTCTGCCTGGCTCCCAGCAGACAGTGGTACATCTGGTGTGAGTTTGACAGTCAGGGTCAGGGGCCGCAGGACGGCCTGGGTGCAGGAAGGTGGGGCCTTGCGGTCCAGGAAGGCGTCCGGTCCAAAGCGGCCTGAGGGCCTGCCCTTCGCTGCCTGGGGAGCGGATATGAGCCATGCCCCTCCGCCCTCCAGCCCTCACCTGGCGCCTCAGCCTTGGCAGGACGCAGTCAGAGGCCAGTGCGGAAGGGCGGGCATCTGGGCAGTGGAGGGTGAGGTGCCCACAGACGCTCACACCTGTGACCCAGTCCGCACTGCACCTCCGTTTACCCCTCAGGAGATGAGAGGCGGGAGGTCGAGGGTCCTGCCGGCGTGGACAGCCCCGTGGCCGAGTCTGTCGCTCTGTGTGTCTGGAGCAGGGGCCGCACTGGCCAGGAGCTCAGCGCTGATGCTGTGAGGCCTGTGTGCAGCTAGCAGGCCAGGCAGGTGCCCTGAGCTGTCAAGCGTTGATGTGGGGAGATGTCGCCCCGATTCTTCCCCACCCCCAGCAGGCTGGCCGGCCCCCGGAAGAGCTGGCTTCCCCCACACTTTGGGAGGCATTCACTCTGTCCACTCAGGTGTTCACTGTTTCCACTTAAATGACCAGAGCCTGCGCACTGGTGAGCAGGCCGGTAGTCCTCACTCACCCGCTCGCGTGCTTATGTGTCCCTCCAAGTCTTTCTGAAGGATTCCACCTGTGATGGACCTGGGACGCTGCAAGTGAAGCATCTGGGTTCCTGCCCCGAGGAGCCCTGAGCGCATGAACAGACGCCCAGGAAGACTGGGATAATGAGCCCCCGTGATGGGACCTTGGCAGCCCGCTGGTGTCCTGAGGAGCCCCAGGAGGGCTTCCTGAGAGAGGAGGCTGAGCTAGTTTTGATGGATGAGGAAGAGAGAGCTGTGAAGGGTCATGATGGGAAGAGTGCTCTGGGCAGAGGGGTCCCAGTCACAAAGGGGGGGAGGTGGGGAGGCCCGGGGGGCCATCAGGGAGGAGCAGAGCAGAGCAGGGCAGCTGGCCTGCCCGGAGCAGAGTGTGTGAGGCCGGGAGGGACGAGGGAGGCGCCGGGGCCCAGCCACGCTGCCAGGGGGCTCTGCCTACCGGCTCAGACGCCCACCAGCCGGTGAGGTCGCAGGGAGGGTGGGCTCAGAGTTCGACCTGGAGGGGTCCCTCTGGGTGAGCGGGAGGCTGAAGGGCCAGTCCCACGGGTGGGCAGTGGAGGGCGGGGTGAGACTGGCCAGGCCGTCCCTGGGGCTGACGCCGCCCTTGTCTCCAGTTTTGTTGCTGTTCAGTCGCTGTCATGTCTGACTCTTTGCAACTCCACGGACTGCAGCACGCCAGGCCTCCCTGTCCATCTCCAACTCCTGGAGCTTGCTCAAACTCATGTCCATTGAGTCGGTGATGCCATCCAGCCACCTCATCCTCTGTCGTCCCCTTCTCCTCCTGCCTTCAATCTTTCCCAGCATCAGGGTCTTTTCCAATGAGTCGGCTCTTCGCATCAGGTGGCCAGAGTATTGCAGCTTCAACTTCACCATCAGTCCTTCCAGTGAATATTCAGGGTGGATTTCCTTTAAGATTGGGACCCACTAATTCCCTTTCTGTCCCCCCAAAGCCTCAAGCACTGGGACCAGTCTGGAGGGGTGGGGCCTTGAATGTTGCCCCCTGCTGGACATCAGCCCACCTTGCAGCCATACCAAGTGATGATGCTTTAAATTTCCAAAATGCGCCTGATGTCGCCTTCACCTCCTCCGGAAGAGCTGTGGCTGTGAGTTGCTCAGTCACGTCAGGCTCTTTGCAGCCTCACCGACTATACAGTCCACGGACTCCTCCAGGCCAGGATACTGGAGTGGGTAGCCTTTGCCTTCTCTGCGGGATTTTCCCAAGCCAGGGATAGAACCCAACAAGTCTCCCGTATTGCAGGCAGATTCTTTACCAGCTGAGCCACCGGGGAAGTCCAGAAGGGCAGGGGCCGCCAAATCCCCAGGGCCTCCCACCGGGCTTCCTGTTACTGTGGGGCTCTTCTGACATCAGGAAAGGGCACCTTCTTGGGAATGAAAAAGAGATATTTGCTTCTTCCTGGAATTCGTATATTTTTTTGGCTGTAATTGAAACAATATCTGGAACGAGGCATCCAACTACTCTTCTTTCCTCGAAATTGAACGATAACATGTCCTGTCGATACATACCTTTTGTGGAAGTCACACACAAGGTTTCCCTGAGCGATTCTGATGAACACACAGCAGAAAAAAGTATTTGGGTTTTAAATAGTTTCTCTAAGTATAATACCAGAGCCTGATGCTATCAACTTCATCTTTTGTTCTGCTCCATTTTTGAAAGTATCTTTGTACTCTTGGGTTCCTGCATGTCAATAGCTCATAATTCGAGCCTGGAGAGGAGGCTGCCTAATTAGAATTTTTGGAGCTGGGAGAGCCTTGAGGAAATCAGAGAGAAGCTGCGCATTCAGAAGACTATGCTGAGCCCTGAGCAGTGGTGAGGGGTCAAAGGTCATGGACCTTTGAATCAAGGTGAGGATGGATGCTCAGTGGCCAGACAGGGAGAGCCATGAAGAGATGCAAGCTGGTCTCTGCAGCCACAGCGAGGGGTGAGGGTTCAAATTCCAGCTCTTAACTCACCCCAGCCCAGCCCACTGCTGAACCTCTCCTGCAGGCATGCATGCTTAATCGCTTCAGTCAAGTCCAACTCTTTGCGACCCTTTGGACTGTAGCCAACTAGGCTCTTCTGTCCCTGGAATTCTCCAGGCAAGAATACTGGAGTAAGCTGCCATTCCCTTCTCCCAGAGCTCCCCTGATAGCTCAGTCGGTAAAGAATCTGCCTGCAGAAAACCCAGTTTGATTCCTGGGTTGGGAAAATCTGCTGGAGAAGGGGAAAAAGCTACTCACCCCAGTCTTCTGGCCTGGAGAACTCCATGGACTACAGGGGGACCCCCAGGGGGTCGCAAAGATTCAGACAGGACTGAGCGACTTTCACTTTCATTTAGCTTCCCTTCTGGTTCAGACGGTAAAGCATCTGCCTGTAAGGCAGGAGGCCTGGGTTCAATCCCTGGGTCAGGAAGATCCCCTGGAGAAGGAAATGGGAATCCACTTCAGTAATCTTGCCTGGAAAATCCCATGGATGGAGGAGCCTGGCAGGTACAGTCCATGTGGTCACAAAGTCAGATACGACTGAGCAACTCCACTTTCACTTTTCTCCAGGGGATCTTCCAGACCCAGGGATCGAACCAAGTCTCCTGCGTTTCCTGCTTGGTTTACCGCTGAGCCATCAGGGAAGCCAAACCCTCACCTGACCCGAATCCTAATCCTGATCCAAACTGCATCTTAAATCCTGGATCTACCCTCAAGATCAACCCTGCTGCTGCTGCTGCTGCTNCTGGAGCTTGCTCAAACTCATGTCCATTGAGTCGGTGATGCCATCCAGCCACCTCATCCTCTGTCGTCCCCTTCTCCTCCTGCCTTCAATCTTTCCCAGCATCAGGGTCTTTTCCAATGAGTCGGCTCTTCGCATCAGGTGGCCAGAGTATTGCAGCTTCAACTTCACCATCAGTCCTTCCAGTGAATATTCAGGGTGGATTTCCTTTAAGATTGGGACCCACTAATTCCCTTTCTGTCCCCCCAAAGCCTCAAGCACTGGGACCAGTCTGGAGGGGTGGGGCCTTGAATGTTGCCCCCTGCTGGACATCAGCCCACCTTGCAGCCATACCAAGTGATGATGCTTTAAATTTCCAAAATGCGCCTGATGTCGCCTTCACCTCCTCCGGAAGAGCTGTGGCTGTGAGTTGCTCAGTCACGTCAGGCTCTTTGCAGCCTCACCGACTATACAGTCCACGGACTCCTCCAGGCCAGGATACTGGAGTGGGTAGCCTTTGCCTTCTCTGCGGGATTTTCCCAAGCCAGGGATAGAACCCAACAAGTCTCCCGTATTGCAGGCAGATTCTTTACCAGCTGAGCCACCGGGGAAGTCCAGAAGGGCAGGGGCCGCCAAATCCCCAGGGCCTCCCACCGGGCTTCCTGTTACTGTGGGGCTCTTCTGACATCAGGAAAGGGCACCTTCTTGGGAATGAAAAAGAGATATTTGCTTCTTCCTGGAATTCGTATATTTTTTTGGCTGTAATTGAAACAATATCTGGAACGAGGCATCCAACTACTCTTCTTTCCTCGAAATTGAACGATAACATGTCCTGTCGATACATACCTTTTGTGGAAGTCACACACAAGGTTTCCCTGAGCGATTCTGATGAACACACAGCAGAAAAAAGTATTTGGGTTTTAAATAGTTTCTCTAAGTATAATACCAGAGCCTGATGCTATCAACTTCATCTTTTGTTCTGCTCCATTTTTGAAAGTATCTTTGTACTCTTGGGTTCCTGCATGTCAATAGCTCATAATTCGAGCCTGGAGAGGAGGCTGCCTAATTAGAATTTTTGGAGCTGGGAGAGCCTTGAGGAAATCAGAGAGAAGCTGCGCATTCAGAAGACTATGCTGAGCCCTGAGCAGTGGTGAGGGGTCAAAGGTCATGGACCTTTGAATCAAGGTGAGGATGGATGCTCAGTGGCCAGACAGGGAGAGCCATGAAGAGATGCAAGCTGGTCTCTGCAGCCACAGCGAGGGGTGAGGGTTCAAATTCCAGCTCTTAACTCACCCCAGCCCAGCCCACTGCTGAACCTCTCCTGCAGGCATGCATGCTTAATCGCTTCAGTCAAGTCCAACTCTTTGCGACCCTTTGGACTGTAGCCAACTAGGCTCTTCTGTCCCTGGAATTCTCCAGGCAAGAATACTGGAGTAAGCTGCCATTCCCTTCTCCCAGAGCTCCCCTGATAGCTCAGTCGGTAAAGAATCTGCCTGCAGAAAACCCAGTTTGATTCCTGGGTTGGGAAAATCTGCTGGAGAAGGGGAAAAAGCTACTCACCCCAGTCTTCTGGCCTGGAGAACTCCATGGACTACAGGGGGACCCCCAGGGGGTCGCAAAGATTCAGACAGGACTGAGCGACTTTCACTTTCATTTAGCTTCCCTTCTGGTTCAGACGGTAAAGCATCTGCCTGTAAGGCAGGAGGCCTGGGTTCAATCCCTGGGTCAGGAAGATCCCCTGGAGAAGGAAATGGGAATCCACTTCAGTAATCTTGCCTGGAAAATCCCATGGATGGAGGAGCCTGGCAGGTACAGTCCATGTGGTCACAAAGTCAGATACGACTGAGCAACTCCACTTTCACTTTTCTCCAGGGGATCTTCCAGACCCAGGGATCGAACCAAGTCTCCTGCGTTTCCTGCTTGGTTTACCGCTGAGCCATCAGGGAAGCCAAACCCTCACCTGACCCGAATCCTAATCCTGATCCAAACTGCATCTTAAATCCTGGATCTACCCTCAAGATCAACCCTGCTGCTGCTGCTGCTGCTAAGTTGCTTCAGTCATGTCTGACTCTGTGTGACCCCATAGACCAGCCCACCAGGCTCCTCCGTCCCTGGGATTCTCCAGGCAAGAACACTGGAGTGGGTTGCCATTTCCTTCTCCAATGCATGAAAGTGAAAAGTGAAAGTGAAGTCCCTCAGTCATGTCCGACTCTTAGCGACCCCATGGACTGCAGCCTATCAGGCTCCTTCATCCATGGGATTTTCCAGGCAAGAGTACTGGGGTGAGGTGCCATTGGCTTCTCCACAATTAACCCTAACCCATCCCAATTCAAATCCTATTAATAAACTTAACCCCAACCAAAGCCCAGCTAAACGCCAGTCTAAACTCTTTAGCATCACTGTTGTATTGTTGACTAAACCTGAAGTCTAACCTTAATCCCAACCCCAACCCTAACCCTGGCCCGGCTCAACCACCTTCAAAGCAGAGAAGAGCACACGTTTCTGCAGAGCTGGCGCTTCCCACCTCTCTCAGGCCCTCTGCGGTTCCTGTGTTCCTGGACCCACACAGGGCCTGATACCCTGTGGTCCCTGCATCTGTTTGCCCGAGTGACCCAGCGTGGCATCAACGGCCACCTGGTGTGCACCGGCTGGGCAGTACTCCTGCAGGCAGGCCCTGGCCCCAGGAAAACTTTCTCCCCGTTTGCTGGACGAGGAAACTGAGGGTCTGAGAGGACCCCGCGGCACCGCAGGTAGGCTGCAGCAAGGCGGGAGGGACCTCTGACGGTGTGTTCCCGGCACCGGTCCCGCTCCTGGCCAGGTTCTCGGGGGTGTCAGGCTCGACTCTGGTCGTTTGTGGGTGGACTTGTCCGTCTGGCCTGTCTTGCTGTCTCGGTGACCCCAGAGGTCAGGGCCTGACAGATGTGCATCCGCCTTGTGTAGCTGGTCTCAAATGACAAGCTGAAGCCAGACCCACAGGCCAGCCTGTCAAGCTGGGGGTGTGGGCAGAGGCTGCAGGAAGCCCCTTGCCCAGAGGCGCAGACAAGCACTGGCCCACTGAGCTGGTTCCCCGTGACTGCTGCGCAGAGTACCACGAGCCGGGCAGCTCAAAGCAAGAGAAGCTTAGGTGCACAGCCCTGGGGACCAGAGGTCAGATCAAGGTGCTGGGAGGGAGGCCCCCCTCAGGGAGGGTCCTTCCCGCCTCCTCCAGCTTCTGGGGGCCCCAGGCCTCACCCCGACCTCTGCCTCCATCTTCGGGTGGCCTCTTCTTCCTGTTTCTCTTCTTGTAAGGACACCGGCCCTGTTGAATCAGAGTGCTCCCCATTCCAGGATGACATCATTGAACGTGATTCCATCTGCAGAGACCCTGTTTCCAAATAAGGGCATCTTCACAGGTTCCAGACGTTGGACTTGAACATGCCGTTTTGAAAGTGAAAGTGAAGTCAGTCAGTTGTGTCCAACTCTTTGTGACCCCATGGACTGTACCTGCCAGACTCCTCCGTCCATGGGATTTTCCAGGCAAGATTACTGGCACGGTTTGCCATTTCCTTATCCAGGGGATCTTTCCAGCCCAGGAATCAAGCCCAGGTCTCCCGCAGGCAGGCTCTTTACCAGCTGAGCCACAAGGGAAGCTCTTTTGGGGGGTCACAATTCAACCCATAATGACCGTGCAACTTCCTTCATTTTCTTAATTAGGTGTCATCAGTGACGGCTTCCCTGGTGGCTCATATGGTAAAGAATCCACCTGCAATGCAATCGAACTCAGGTTCGATCCCTGGGCTGGGAAGATCTCCTGGAGAAGGAAATGGCTGTCTGCTCCAGTATTCTTGCCTGGAGAATCCCAAGGACAGAGGAGCCTGCTGGGCTATAGTCCGTGGAGTCGTCAGTAAGCCCTTCATGTGTAAAACTGGACTTGGGTGCTCTTCCTGCATGAGGCCTGGCAAAGTGGAACCCAGAGGAAGCTGTTCTCTCTTGATGAGGCAGGCTTCATGCCCCCCAGCCCCCCAGCCCCACTCCTGCCTGGTGCTGTAGACAGAGATTGGGACCCTTGATTTGGCCAGTGTTTCTCAACTAGGAGTGACTTTGCCTTGGAGACATTTGGTAATGTCTGAGGACATTCTTGGCTGTCACAACTGGAAGACGCTACTAGCAGGGGTGGGTAGAGCCCAGGGATGCTGCTAAACATCCTGCGATTCACAGGATGGCCCCTCTGGCAAAGAAGTTCCCACCTCCAAATGTCAGCGGTGCCCAGGTTGGGAAATCGTCAATACTTTCATCTTGGTTCATGGCTGCCCCGTTAAAGACTACATTTCCCAGCTTCCTTTGTGGAAGGTATGGCCACGTGACCACAATCTAACCAATGGGGTGTTAGCATAAGGGATCCTCCCTTTGAGGATGCCCTGTGATTGGCAGATGAGCCCTCCCACCCCCACTGAGTGGTCCTCGGATGTGATGGCAATGGCTGGAACTGGAGCAGCCAATTGAGACCGCGAGGTGGGAGCTGCTTGCTGGGAATGGCCCAGGAGAGGTGGAAGGCACCAGGGTCCTTCACCCCCGTCAGGCCGCCGCGCTGGTCCTGCCCGGACTTCTGCGTGCGTCACCTGTACCCTGACTTACTCCCGGCCAGTTCCGCTCCCTCCCATGACGAGTTACTAGTTTAAATCAGAGCTTTTCTGGCAAGGAAAAACTCAAGAAGAAAACATAGCAGATCTTGCTGAGTTCGAGCCTGCAGTGTCCAGGCTCCAACACAAACATTCCGGCGCTCTGGGCAGTGGCGCGGGCAGCTGGGCCTGCCCCCGCCTTCTAGAAATCCTTGGGAATCAGGGGCCACACAGGAGGCTGGAGCCGCTTCACAGGGTCAGGCTGATGTGAGCGTTTCTTAGCTTGTTTTCCCAAACATGTCAAGGGCTCTTCATTTTCCAATCTGAGAAAAATCAAAGCCAAACAAAACGGCAATCTCTCTGAACCCCCTCCAGCTGTGAAGCGAGTATCCGCTACGGTCAGATTCACAAATCGTGGGCATGACATTGGTTCATTTGTTTAACTTTTCCCATCAGGCACGTTCCCCAGATTCTAGAAGGGGACAACGCCATACGAGGCGTCAGGCCTCAGGATGGAGAGAGAGGACCCTCAGCGAACATGGAGACGCTGGCCCAACAGGGTGCGTGGATGCCCCTGGGCATGGCCTGAGCATTCCCCTTGCCCACGAGAGCTGGCTGCATCCTAGGCGCCTGCCACATCTGGTCACCATTAGGGACGGGATTTGAGCCCTTCTCTTGCCCCCTACTGCACATATTTGGCGCTCAGAGAATGAGAGGCAGGAAAGCAGAGGGGAAGGTGGGGCTTTAATAGAGAAGCCAGGCCCTCTGGGCCGGGACCGTCTCAGCCAGGACGCAGGAGCAGAAGGGCCTTCCTGTGGAGGGGTCTGCGGAAGTCCCGTTCATCCCTTCATTCACCTTTCACTCAGCACTAGCTTCGTGCTGCAGGATGGGGGAGTCGAGGGGTACTGGGGAAATGAACACATTTTCAATAGGTTTCCCATATTTTTCTACATTTGTTTCTTTTTGTCCCCCTCTCTGCTGCTGCTGCTGCTAAGTCGCTTCAGTCGTGTCCGACTCTGTGCGACCCCACAGATGGCAGCCCACCAGGCTCCCCCATCCCTGGGATTCTCCAGGCAAGAACACTGGAGTGGGTTGCCATTTCCTTCTCCAATGCATGAAAGTGAAAAGTGAAAGTGAAGTCGCTCAGTCGTGTCTGACTCAGCGACCCCATGGACTGCAGCCTACCAGGCTCCTCTGTCCATGGGAGTTTCCAGGCAAGAGTACTGNTGCATGAAAGTGAAAAGTGAAAGTGAAGTCGCTCAGTCGTGTCTGACTCAGCGACCCCATGGACTGCAGCCTACCAGGCTCCTCTGTCCATGGGAGTTTCCAGGCAAGAGTACTGGAGTGGGGTGCCATTGCCTTCTTCGGTCCCCCTCTCTACAAGGATGGTATTTTTAAAAATTAATGCAAATTTAATTTAATTTCCCTCCACTGCTTGGGGCGGGGAGAGAAGGCCCCCACACGGATCCAGAGCCCCTGCAGTGGGGAGGGGGGTGTTTCACTTGGAGTGGGTGGTGCCCACAGAGGCGTCCACTGTGGGCAGTGGAGTGGGTAGGGGCTTGAGCCCAAGCCCCGGTCTGTCCCACACTCTGGGGAACCGAGGCTGCCATGTGTGCCCCCAAAGTCTCTGTTTTCTCATGTCTGCAAAGCGGAGGTGTTGGCAGCACCAACTCCCAGAGGTCCCGTGAGAGTGAAGGAAAATGTGAGGCTTCGAATCTGCTGACGGTCCTGACAACTCCCCGGAGGGCTCCAGAGAACCCTGGAGGGGGGACCTGCGGTAGGGGAGGGGTGCCTGGCTCCAGCGGGAGGCCCCAGGCCAACTCCAGGGTCATGCTGTGGAGCCGGGAGCCTCCTAGCTGAGGTGGGGCAACGGCGGAGGCCTCCCCTTTGCTGTCAAGGCCAGGGGCAGCAGCCCCCTCTCAGGGAGCCCCATACCACTCGGCCCCTCCAGTAACCAGGGACCAGGTGCCTCCCTAGGAAGGCAGCCTGGAGCCCACAGGAGCAGGCAGGAGGGCGATCTCCCTGTGTCCCCGGGGGCCAGCCTGGGGCCTGGCACAGAGGTGTCCACGTTGAAAACAGTCAGAGCCCCCCCAGGATGGACTGTATGTTCAGAAAAAGCAGTGAGCGCCCCCGTTGCCCAGGGTGTTGAAGCAGAGGCTGGGGACAGGCCTGAAGGGCCGCTGCAAAGTGGGCTAGTTCAGCTGGGATAAGAGTGATCCTCATGATGACAATGTCAATTAAAATGCACCGGAGCTCGCTGGGCCCCAGCAGCGGTAAAATCTTTGTTCTCTTTTGTTAGAAAAAAATTTTTTTTAATTTGCCTCAGTAACTCAAGCTCTCGGAACAAGTTAAACAATACAGAGATATATAAAGAACAATCTAACATCAGCCCTCCTCCGAGGCCTCTTTCCCTCCCACAAGCCAGGTACCTGGGCTGACAGCGAAGGTGTCATCCTTCCAGGCACCCGACAGTGAGGATCCCTCTCCATCCTTCAGATGCTCTGAGGAGGCTCAGAGAGGGGAAGCCATTCCTCCAAAGGCCAC
The DNA here is from genome assembly GCA_006408735.1 of Sylvicapra grimmia. Classification (NCBI taxonomy): domain Eukaryota; kingdom Metazoa; phylum Chordata; class Mammalia; order Artiodactyla; family Bovidae; genus Sylvicapra; species Sylvicapra grimmia. Next base: position 17,570 of record SJYH01007598.1, on the reverse strand, counting down.
TAGCTGCTCAGAGGCTGCAGACCAAGCAGGTTTAAGTTGCCTCTTCAGCCCAGAGGCCCCCAGCTCAGCCTGGCTCTCCTCTCTTCTCCCGGGAGCCCGGCCCGCGGGAGACACAGAGCCTCCCCTGGGCTTGCCTGAGACTCCTGGGCCAGCTCATTCCAACCAGAACTGACCGGTCCTTGAGCCCACGGCCCAGCCTCCACCTTCCAACTTGAATTTGGCAGGACTGACTTTTTCCTAAGTGATGAAAATATGATAACACATTCACAGGAGACTTCCCTGATAGCTCAGTTGGTAAAGAATCTGCCTGCAACGCAGGAGACCCTGGTTCTGTTCCTAGGTTGGGAAGATCCCCTGGAGAAGGGGTAGGCTACCCAGCTCAGTATTCTTGGGCTTCCCTTGTGGCTCAGCTGGTAAAGAATCCACATACAATGTGGGAGACCTGGGTTCGATCCCTGGGTTGGTAAGATGCCCTGGAGAAGGGAAAGGCTACCCACTCCAGTATTCAGGCCTGGAGAAGTCCATGGACTACAGTCCATGGGGTCGCAAAGAGTCAGACACAACTGAGCAACTTTTTCACTTTCACTTGGAAAATACAGAACAAAGTTACATATAGTTCCACTATATATTACAATTAAGATGCTTAGTTGGAGTTTCAATATCAAACTCTCAGAAATTAATAGAATAAATGTACAGAGTAGAAGAATATAGCAGACCTGAAAAGCATTGTGAAACAATTTGACATAATTAAGATTTATACCATTTCCACACAATAGGATACAAATTCTATTCATGTTCCCATAGACTGTAAACCAGGAGACGCTAGAACATATCTGGAAACATAAGACCAGGTGCAGAAATTTCGTGATCTAAAGGTATTGAAATCATAACGAGGCTCTTCTCTTATTACTGTGCAATTCTGTTAGAGATCAAAATCAAAAGATATTTGAAATAACCCACGTGTTTTCAAGGGCAGTGTGTTATTTACCAAGAGAGGGGTCTGACTTAGCCATCAAGGAAGCCTCAATGAAGTTAGACTGAATAAACCACAGAGAGTAATGGAAGAGAAGGAAGCGTTCAAATGAGAAATTAATATCAAAGATACGTGAAAAACTCTCATGTATTTGGAAATGAAGTGTCTGCTTTTAAATGAGGGCTAAGAAGCCGTAACAAGGAGGGCATCCTGATCTCCTTCTGTCAGACTCTCCCAGCTCCAACAAGGCCCTCCTAGACACAAGGGGCCTGCAAGCACCCGGGAAGACCAGAGTCCTATCCCTCAGCTCGGAGCTGGAGACACCGAGGCTCAGGAGGGGCAGGGGACTTGTAACATCACACAAGGGCTCAATTCCTTGTGTTTAATGCGATAATTTACGAAGTTCCATTGTAACTCCTGCGCTCATTCAGTCATTCCCAAACACCCACCGCGTCTGTATTCATTTCCCATCGCTGCTATAACAAGTGATCGCAAACTTAGGAGCTTGTAACAACAAATTGATTATTGCCCAGCTCTGGCGTCCAGAAGAATGGAACGCCTGGCAGGGCTGGTTCCCTCTGGAGCCTCTGGGGAGAATCTTGTTTCCTTGTCTCCTCCTGCTTCTGCATCTCTGAGCTCGTGGCCCTCCTCCCATCGCTCCACCCTCTGCCTCCGTGATCACCTCTCTTTCACGTGGAAGGACCCTTGCGATGATGTGACAATGTGTAGGGATTGTTCAGATAATATAGGATAATCTCTCATCTCCCTAATTTAATTAAGTCGCTAACTTAATCTCATCAGCAAAATCCCTTTTGGTCACTTAGCCACAGGTTCTGGAGAGGAGGGTGTGGATGCTTTTGAGTGTTATTTTGCCTAGTGCACAGTAATTCTCAAAGGAGGCAGGATAGGATTGTGCACAGCAAGTCAGCTAGGATGCGTTCAGTGACACATTATGGTACCCTCCTCCCAAAAGGCCTTAGACAGTGAGCCTATTTAGCATCTCCCTTGGCAGGAAGTCTGACCAAAGGCTGGCTCCAGGGTGGGTTCATTTGGAGGCTCAGGAGCAACAGCATTAGGGATACGGACTCTTTCCCCCCGTGACTGTCAGCATCATCTCCTCCTGGCCCCAAAAGAGCGGCTGCAGCTCCAGGTGTCACATCATCACACATCCATGACCAGACAGGAAGGAAGGCAGTGAGTTTTCTGGTACATTTCTTGCCTGTCATGAGGGAGGTCTCATGGGCTGAGGCTGGATCATGGGACCTCTCTCCAGCCACTGGGGAAGGGTGTCCACCTTTCCTGGACACATCACTGCTCCTCCATCAGATCAGGTGCGTTCATTATCTGCGCTGCATAACGAAGCACCACGAATTTATCAGCTAAAAGCAACACACGTTTACCATCTCAGGTTCCATGGGCCAAGAGTCCTGGTGCAGGCCAGCTGACTCCTTGCTCGTGGTCTGGAGGCTGAAATTACAGTGTCAGCTGAGACCAGGTTCTCACTCGAGGCCAGGGACTCCCCGCGTTCCAGGCTCCCCCAGCTGTCGAGAGAGTTCAGTTTCCAGAGGCTGAGGGGCCAAGGTGAGCTTTCTTGCGGTTTTCCAGGGACCACTCAGCTCCTAAAGGCCACACTCAGGTCCTCACCCAGGGACTGCCTCTGGCATCACTGCTCCTTCTGCGTGGCCAGCAGGGGAGCCCCTCTGAAGCTTCTAAAGGGTTCACCCGATCGGGTCAGGCCCAGACAGGATAATCTCCTTTAGGAGGATGAGATGGCTGGATGGCACCACTGATTCAACGGACATGAACTTGGGCAAACTCCGAGAGGTGGTGAGGGACAGGGCGGCCTGGCGTGCTGCAGTCCATGGCATCGTGAAGAGTCAGGCGTGACTTGGGAGACTGGAAAACAACAGACTGAAAGCCAGCTGGTTAGGATCCTGGAAGAGGCAGCGATGTCCCACCCAGTTCACACGGGAGGAGGTGCGCCCCCGGGCCTGGCTTACTGGGGCCACCGGAGCATCCTGCCGCCTCACCCTCCAGTCTGAGCCGGGCCCCTCCTCCTTCCAGAGAGTCCTCCCTGAGCCCCTGGCAGGTCCCTGGAGGTCGGGGGCCTGGGCCCCGAGCCCTCAGCTGGGCCTGGGGGGTGCTGTGGTCTCTCCGTGGGTGCTGTCTACACGTGGCAAAGATCAGGTGCCCAGGAGATGCCCACTGGATGAATGCAGAGCCCCCACAGTACTGGGAAGACCTTGAAGCTCAGAAAAAGTGATGGAGGCTGGGTCTAGGATTCTGGCCTTGGGAGAGCAGACGGGGGGCGGGGGGCGGCTGGCTTGAGTATACGATCATGCCAGGCCCTCAGAGCTCCCCACTTCAGGCCTCTGCTTCAGAGAGCCCTTCCAAGGCCACCCCAGTAACCAAGGCCAGTGGCCAGGGAGGCATCGGTGAGCGGATGGCAGGCAGCATGGAGACAGCAGGACAGGGGACCACGGGCCCTGGGCTTGCACCCACGCATGATCTGGAGCAACCTGGCCTCCACCCTCATCTGCAGGATGGGATGCCACCCAGCACACACCGTGAGGGGGATGCGAGGAGGGTGCAGGGGGCCCATCACCCAGGGACTGTTCAGGACAGGACCCAGCTGAAGGGTAGGGACTCGTGAGCACTGATGGGCAGGGGTTGAGGAACAGGAAGGGGTCCGGAGGGGAAGCTGCAGGGTGAGGCTCCCCCAGGAAATGACCCCTGGCGGTGCCAAGGGGCCCTGTGGCTGCTGTGGGCCATGGACCCCGGTGGGGGATGCTGAGGAGGAGCCCCCTCTGGTGCTGAGGGGGCATGGCGCTGTGCCTTGCTCAGGTGGGTGACAGGCAGGGGCGGGTGCTCCAGGCCCAGGGAATGGCAGCAGAGATGGGCGCCGCTGGGGCACCCAGGGCCGAGAGCTCTGCGTGTATCTTTTCGGAGAACCTGTTCGCCTGCCATGGAGGGTACGGGGCTCCGTCGTCCCCATTCAGGGGGTCGGACAGGGACGCTCACACAGCGATGCCTGGTCAGCTCGAGCCCAGGGTCCAGGTCAAGGCCAGGCCACGGAGGGCCCCGATCGCCAGGCTCAGGTGTCCGGGCAGCGGCAAGCCCCGACGGAGGATGGGTCAGCCCGGAGCGGCCAGCAGAGGGGAGCCCCGGGAGGGCCCCCGTGTGATGGGTGGACGTGAGCCTGCACCCAGCAGGCCCCCAGGCTGAGCGAGGGGCAGAGCAGTTGGGCCGCAAGCATGCTGACTCGCAGCTTGAACCTTATTACACTCCCTGCAAGTCCAAGACGGTCCCCAAAGCCGTCCTTCCCCCGGAGGGCCCCGCGCCAGCCCTGGAGGAGCTCAGCAGTGCCAAGTCCATCACTGGGATCGATATCACAGTGAAGTTAGTGCACGCAAGCCTGGCTGCATTCTGACAAGACAAAGCGGTTCTGGAATTCTTCGGCGAGGGGCGGGGAGAAGAAGCAAGCCGCATCTTTTCCCCTGCTTCAGCTTTAAAAATTAAATTACAAATAAAGTTGGGGACACAATATCCTCAGACCAGTCAAGGACACACCAAGTCTTGGGGTCCGAGACTGGAATGCCAGGCTTGCCCCGGCCTCGCGCCAGCCAGCAGAGTGCAAGGGCCCTTCCCTCTCCCTGCAGGCACCAGCTGAGGGCAAAGACTGCAGACACAGCAAAACTCCCAGGGGCTGGAGGCCCAGCTGGGGAGGAGCCACCACGGACCTTAGAACCATTCAGTCAATAGCCCCACTTTACAGATGGGAAAACTGAGGCCATGGGAGGCAGGAGGTTCTCGGGCTGCCAGACAGAAGGTGAGGAGATAAGTGAGAGCTTAAGTCCAGGACCTCCACAGAATGGAGATGAGAAGGGCCTGCCGGGCGGGGAGGCCGGGTCTGGCTCTGGGTGAAGCGCTGCTGTGCTCCGCCGACCGCCACCCGCAGAGGCGACCGCACCGGCATCCAGTGTGGCTGGGGAGGATGGAGGTCGCCAGGCCCTTCGGACCACCCATCCCTCCCGCGCGCTTCCACCGCGAGCTGTGAGGCAGGCCTCCCCCCAGACGGAGGGACACAGACGTAGCCTGTCCACAAGAGCCCATGGCAGAGATGAGGTCTGATGATGGTTTGTCCCTGAGGGTCACACAGGAGCCCAGTGAAGGGGGCTTCCCACCAGCCGGGGAAAGTGGGCAGGCCTCCTGGGGAGGAATCTCGAGCCTCATGTTTTGGAGGAAGAGGAGAGCGCTCGGGATAGAGGGGGCAGAGCTGCCAACCTGGAGAAGGGCCCGTGACGGAGCCCCAAGTCCACGACAGGCAGGGACAAACGGGCTCCCGAAGAGGCCGAGGCGGTGAGGTGGAAGCCAGCCCGATCCCTGGAAGAGCTGCCCGCGCTGGGGCACCAGAGATACAGCCTGCCTGCAGCTGGGAGGGTGAGCGAGGCCACAGGCACGTGTGCATGTGTGGGTGTGCACACGTGTGCAGCGCATGGGTGTGTGTGCAGGAATGTGTGTGCACATGTGGACAGGCACGCCTGTGTGCTGGATGCTTGTACGTACACAAATGAAGTGTACACACAAATTCCTGCATGCGAGCACACAGTATGTGTGTGTGGCTGCATGTGTGTGGATGTGTGTGCACGCACACATGTATGAGCATAGTGTGTGTGACCTGTGCATGCGCATGTGAGTAGGTGTGCACGCATGGTGCTTGCAGGGATACGAACGTGCATGTGTGTGCATCGTGGACACATGGATGCTTCTGTGAATGCTTGGTCATGTACATGGCTGTGTGTCTGCATATTCCTGGATGCACGTGAGTGTGTGCAAAGATACAAACCCAGGTGTGCGTGGATATGTGTGCACACAGCTATGTGTGTGTGCATTTGTGCACACACGGCTACGTGTGCATGTGTGTGCACGCATACCTGCACATTCAGGGAGGCAGCTCAAGGAGACGCGCCCCCCTTCACCTGCGCTGAGGCCACTCAAGCACAGACCTTACACCACACCGCGCTGGTGTACACCCAGATCCTTCCTCCCAGGAGCGGGCCCAGGACCCAGCATGCCGTGGGCCACAGGGGATGGAGGCGAGGACAACCTTATAGCCCCGGCCTGCTCCACCTCCACAAAGTCGCCTCCCGAGACGCCCCCAACGCCCCTCCCCCACCAGCGCAGCCTGACTCCCCAAAGCACCCTCCTGTCACCCACCCCGTCCTGCCAAGCCCGGGCCCGGCGGGCAGCGACCCTCAGGACAGGCAGTCTCCCAGGGCGCAGGCGGTTTCATCTGTTCCAGGGCAGTGGGGAGCTGCCTGTCAAGCCTCACGCTCAGTCTTGGGGTAAGAGGCCTCTCCAGCTCCACGGCACACAGCTGAGCCCCTGGGGCCTCCCTCCCGCGCACAGAGCAGGCCTGTATGCGGTGCCTTCCAGGCCGGGGCTCTCTACCCCGAGGACTGTGCGGGCACCCGGCCCGCTGCTGCCCCTCGCCTCTGGGCCCTGGACCCCCAGGAGCGGCCCTTCCTCCTGCCTCCTCCCAGTTTGGCAAGCAGGGCGCGGTCTGCTATCAGAAGTCAGAAGGCCGGCCCAGCATCCCCCAGGGGCCTGGGTCACTCGGCCGGCCAGACTCTCCAGCAGTTCCCAGCCCGGCCGGGCTGGAGAGCCACTGCCTGGGCGGTGGGGTGTGCTGTCTGCTCTGGGGCCCCTGGAGCTCCGTGTGCTTTTCCTTCAAACCCCTCATGCTAGGCTGGCCTTGCCTGTGGACATGTGGGGTGTTGCATGGACTCAGCCCCCAAAGTGCTTCTCAAAAGGTAAGACCCCCTCAAGGCCAGGAGGAGGCCCACATGGCGATCCAGCTGATGGCAGGGCAGACCTCTCCAAAACCTATATGTGACCACCACCATGTCCCTTCTGAGGACATGCCCACCAGGACAAAGGCCAACCCCACCCCAGGGGGCACAACAAACAGGGGCCTCTCACTTCCTAATAACTCCCCTCACTCTCCAAACACAGCTCAGAGGTCACCTCCTCCAGGAAGCCTTCCCTGATAACCCCACTCCCAGGCTAGAGGAAGAGGCCCAGGGCACTGACGGCATTCCCTGCACCCATCTCAGTGCATGGCACCAGCCACCCCAGACAGCCAGCATTCAAGACAGAAGGTCTGACCCAGACAGAGCCAGGGCAAGCCAAAGACGGAGGCGCAGGGGTCTTCCCTGCAGAGTGCGCCCCTCGGCACCCTGACTGGTGGCACCTCTCAGGCTCCAGGACCAGAGGACCTTTCACAAGGATGGGGCCTCTGCCTTCCCCGGGTCACACACGATCATGGCTTTGCTCCCCAAACTGTATAAATGCCAAGGACTGGCCCTTCCTCCGCAGGTCTGCCATCTGGACTATTTGATTTCCAGTCTGGCCCTGGCCTGACCCTGCCCTGCCCGTCAGCGGAACCATGTTAACAAGGATGTCGGTGCTGCACGTGGGCCGCCCTCCCGGGAGCTCAGAGGGAAGCAGCCCTCCAGCCAGGGCACAGTCCAGGCATCATGGGGGGGGGGGTGTGTGGCTCCAGCCCCTCCCTGAGTAACCCTCCTAGTACCCCCTCCCTAGACACAACCCCCGTCCCCTCCTCCCCCGACCTAAGAGAGCCGCAGGCCAGCCAGGGTGTTTCTGCTCTGCTGGGAGCAACGGTCTTACGGCTCGTCCTGGTGAGAAATGCCTGGCCTGGGACCACGGTCCTCCCCCGCAGCCTGCGTCTCCCACAGACCGCAGGAGGTGGGGACCACCACGGCACAGTGTACAAATGCAGAAGAGATGCACAGGGCCGTGGGGGCAGGGCCCAGCGGGGTTGCTCCGGACACCTCGCCCCTGGCAGCAATGCGGCTCCCACGCCAAACAGCCCCTCATCTGGCAACTCAGTTTGGGGCGTTTGTCAGAGGCGAAGACACAGAACATCCCCCAGCCTTTAAAAAGCAGAGCTTATGGAGCATAAGAATTCAACTTCAGGAATTGCCAACAAGGGTGCAGAGCCTGGGAGCCTGCCCAGGGCGTCCACAGGCACCGCCGTCATGATTCACGCTCCAGCAGAGGCCGGGGGTGGGGAGGCAGCTTGGCCCCCGAGCATCCCCCAGAGACGAGAGTCGGCCCTCGCAGCGAGGGCGCACCCGAGCCGCGTCGCGTCCTCCGCCGGGCTGCGAGCGGCTGGCTCTCCGGTCAGGCCGCGGACCCCTCGAGCCGGCCCCGCTGCGGGCGAGCGCGCGCGTGTCCCCGGGCAGGTGAGGAGGCGACCGTCTTAGAAAGAGCAGGGTTCTGGAACTCACCGCCCGGGTCAGCCGGCACCCGGCCCCGGCGCGCAGGCTGCG